>BNST01002960.1:0-312017 GCA_019650275.1 Xylocarpus granatum
TATTTTTTTTTTTTTTTTTTGTAAGTAAACGATGGCTCTCGATCGACCAACACAAGACAAATACCAGAACGCAACGCTATGGGGCTCGTGGGAAATCACGGTTCAGACAACCTTAATTGCTTCAACTCTCAGGTTTGTTCATTGTTTTGTTCTTTTATATCATTCCCTGCCGCAAACAAAACAATTGTTTGTATGTTTTTTTGAATGTTTACTAATGTTAGAATTCGATAATAATTTTCAGGATATATACTGTGATAGAATCATTTCCCAGTAATGAAGAGATTGTTGCCATGAGGAAGCGAATGGGCGAACTTCTTAACGGCTTTGACTGCTCCACCTCCTCCGTTTTCTCGACCAAGAACCATTTTTTTTATTCAAGGAGTGATATATATTATTGTGTTTATTCATTACTTTGGTGATTATTATCTCAAATTTATTTGTTTTTATGGGTTTCATGTTGTTCTTTTTTTTTGTTGGTGTTTTTGTAGCAAAAGGTGACTGATAATTACTTCTATGAGAGTGCTGAGAAAATTTCGTTTTTCTTTGAAGGTATTGGTGTTTGTACTCTCGCCGCTACTTTTCATTTCTTTTTTCACTTGTTACAAAATACGTTTTCTTGGATTGTTGTTATTATAGTTTTGCTGATAATCAAGCTGAAGTATGCTTTTCAAAGTATTAAACTCAATCCATTTTAATGTCACCTTGTTTTAATTCGATAGAAAGAGCACTGCTACTTGCCAAAATCATTTATGTTGAATCTTATTTCTTGTGCGTGCTGCATTGATTGTGTTGATGTTTAGCTGTTCAAACAAATGGCTTTTACACGTCTGGATCATCTAGTGGACTGACAAACTGCATTGTTGGATGCCTATATTGGAGTGATTAATAATATGATCCTAATTTATGCTTGTTAAGATTGTAACTTGGATGCTGGCTGCTCGATATATAAATTTATCTATGTGCAGTCCTGCTTTTAGGGTTTGAATGTTTGAACTATTTATATGCTTTGATTAATTTGTGTTTTGGGAGGCAAATGTGTTTGGGTTGCTGATGCTTGTTTCTTGCTAATTGTTGGAAGAAAAAGCATTTGGGGATGATGGAAACTTAAAGCAACCAAAAGAACTGTCCATTAATAAAGTTGGCCATGGTATGTTGTCAAGGCATTGTATCTCTCATTAGACTTGTATCATAAGATTTATGTGCTCATTGGAATGAAACTAGTCTTGCCATGCATGTGGTGAATTGGTGCAGCATTGCATGAAATTGATCCAGTTTTCAAAAAAATTTCTTGCTCAGGGAAAATATCAAGTTTGCTGCACTCTTTGGGTTACAAAAGGTCTGCGATCATTCAGTCAACGTACATATTGTAAGTATATGCATTTTGTAATGAGTGTATTTCTTCTTTGCGGCTAAATCTGGATTGATGGTCTTTAACTGTCATGTAGGCTCTGTCCGGTACTATTCATTTTTTATTTAACACATGTTTAATAGCTTGAGCACATATTATATGAGACTGGAAACTGGATGTAGACCATTGAACTTTTGTTTATGCAAATCAGTAATTTAGTAATGAGTAGTACTAATTGTGCTAGCTCTGCGCTGTCAGATGACTGGCTGAAAAATGTCTTTCAAGTGTACAAGAAATGAGACAGAATGTATTTGTAAATATCATATATATATATATGATATTTGGTTGTTTGGTGATGGAGAAAGTAAAGACTGGGATTGGATGTGGGTCTGGAAATATGAATTCTATGCAGCTTTGGCTGTAACAGTTTACACGAGGTTTCTGATATGCTTAAACTCAATGGAAATGCGTTGCTAGCCAAAGTGATGATATATATATCAAGTGATCCTTCTCGGGTGCACATAAGATCTTATTTGGTGTTCTCATGTTTGCCTAATATTGTTCCAATTTAATAATACATGAGAATTTTGTTCTCAGCAACCAGGTATTGGAGGTGAAGTAGTGCCACACCAGATATGCATTTCACTTTATACTGATAGTCACTCAACTTGTACTGGGCTGTGGCTCGCTCTAGAAGAGGGACATCAGTAAATGGTTGCCTTATGGGTCATTGCAAGATCACATAGAAGTATTTCTCTCCTTCCATATCATAAATTATTTTGTGAGCTTAAAAATTGTAGCTATGTTCCGGCAAGTCATGTGTTTGCTAGTTGGTCTTGTTAGAAGATTTATTAGGGGTGATGAGGGGGTTTACTTTGATTGGCCATCACCTTCCTATGACCAAAAAGATTTCATTCCTGTCGAAGTGAAAGCTGGTTCTTTGATAGGCATTCATGGTGATCTTATTCATCAGTGGCGAGTCTGAAAATTTTTCTCTGGAGCTCTCAAAAATAACATTATGCAGAGCCATCACTCACTTTTGCTTTCTTTAATTTAATGTTTATTGTTTGCTATAGTTTTTTGGAAAATATTCCTCAAAATAAAGGCAAGGCACGCCTTCAGCTTGCATGTTGTAGATACTGACGGTTGCAAATGGGCTCAAGGAAATTGGTAAGTACATGATCTGCTTGGCTCTATCAGTCCTATGTTTTCTTTGATTGCCAGGATTATAAGACAATGTAGTTGACCAAACCAAATATATTCCTCTAAACGCATTCTGATATCTGTTGAGCTTAATTATCTTGAGTATGTATATTTGGTTTATCTTTTATAATCTAGAGGAAATGCTCTGATTGAGTGGCATGTATACGAGTTATTCTTGATAGCTTTCTCATTTAGATTTTGTTTTGTTGTTGTGGTGGTCTCATGCGACATTCACTGGATGCCGATCTCTTTGCTTATACACTCGCAGCTGTTTATTGCTTTAATACTTGATAATGATAAGACATGCAGACATTCTCTTCACTTGATCTTATGGGGGGAGAATTGGAGAAGAATTATGTGGGTTAGTTCTTTTGGCTTGAAGACTAATAAAACGAGAACAATTGTTTCATGACAATAGCCTTCATCTAAAGGAATCGGTAAATGAGGCTTTTTACTGGAATCAGTTTCCCTCGAACTACCCAGAGAGACAAATTGTTGTTGTCTCTACCTGGGCTCTATTTTATTTTCTTCTCATGCTTGTAGTGGGCTGGCATTCTACATTTATGTTGTGTCGTCTCTCAGTCTTTCTCTGTAAGAATACTGATGCGCTACTATTGAGGAAACTTTGCATCTGTACTTGATCTCCAGAAAATACTTGTCATCATGAAAATACTGCATATATATTAGAATAGTATGCTCAAATATGATTGAATAAAACTAATGGCAGACTAATAACACGCTGACCAGGCAATCAGTGATGGTTGTCATTGTGTTCACTTACGGTAATTTCAATTGATTGGTTTCCTGTGCTTTAGCACCTCCGTACCCAACACCTTGTAAGCACAGTAGCTTTAAACGCTGAAATGTTCTTTCAGGATCAGAAGAAAAGTGGAACCAGAGCTCCTTTATGTATCTCTGTCTTGACTGACAAATCATACATGAGCTGTGACACATAAGGCTGCCATGTGCTTCTAGGGGAGAATTATTAACAAGCTTGGTTGAGCTTAGTAATTTCTGTATATGTTGCGTCTTGAGAATACAAGTTGTGTGCATGAAATAAAAAGAGCTATAGCATGCTTTTCTCTAAGGGATGTGACATTAGCCTTAGTTTATCTTTGCTGTAGTGGTATCTGTATTAAGCATTTTGTTGTTTCTTTGCTCCTTCAAACAACTTACAGAATGTTAATGAAAATGTAGTCTTACGAAACAAATGCTGTTTACAAATTTGTCCTTGAGTAGTCTGTGTGTTGTACAATTATGTTCTTATATTATACGAGTTCAAGTCACTAGTTTTACCGTTTGGTTTACCTCTTAATAGCAAAATCTCAAATATGGGTTGGATTTATTGGGAGAATAGGGCAATTGATTCTGTTTTCCATCTCAACAGAAAGCAGATTTGACTTGAAGAAGAAACTCAAAACTGACTTTGACAATCATTCTTACTGTTTATTAGAGATTATTTGTTGGATTTTCACTAGATCTTTGCTCAGATTCCTGGCTGTACGCGCAAATTGTTTCGAAGTTTGTACACCTTTCTCAATCACTATTCCTGTCTCCATACT
The DNA here is from genome assembly GCA_019650275.1 of Xylocarpus granatum. Taxonomy (NCBI): domain Eukaryota; kingdom Viridiplantae; phylum Streptophyta; class Magnoliopsida; order Sapindales; family Meliaceae; genus Xylocarpus; species Xylocarpus granatum. The sequence continues at coordinate 4,114 of BNST01002960.1, forward strand.
GGTGGATTTTCTGTTTTTTGTGTTCCTGACTTGCTTTTTTCAGCAGACAGTGACGAAAACCCTGCAAAGTTTTCAGTGATAACTTGCATCATGTGCAGCCCTCTTTCCCGCGTGGATTCTGAGTTGCACGCATGCATTCGTAGTACTTGTAATAATTTTGTTTAGAATGAGTTAGATATGAAACATGTTTTGTACTGCGTTGTCTGATTGGTAGATAATAGTGAGGTTAAACGACAAATGTTTTAACAGTGTTACTGCACAGTCAGTCAATCTTCTTCTGATTTTGACTGGAAGAAGAATAGGTCTGGTTAGACTCCGTTTCCCACTGGTAAGGGGGAGGTACATTGAAATCTTATACTGATTTTCTTTCCCTGTGATTGGATTTTGACGAGAAAAGCACAGAAAAGATAGTGCTATGCTGAAATTAAAAATTGTAAAACGGTAATTACATTTGGGACAAAAACTTTTCATTTCATTTTAAATAAGGACGTAATTCACTGATTTGTTCATTGGTACTGAGTTGGCTATGATTATCATTGAAATGATTAAATAACTGAACACATAAAGGTATTTTGGTTATTTCCTAGAGCTGAAGGACCTAGAAAATTATACCTGTACTTGACAAATCATTAAACTACAGGGACCCAAATGTTATTATCCTTAACAACTCCACCAAAACGGGATGCCGTGACGGCTAATACTTGTTATCATAATTTTTTATCCTAACTCGATTAATTGATACAAATTTAATATAAAAATTATAAATATAAATTAATATAATTATTAAATAAATAATATAATATAATTAATAATTATATCGAGTTTAAGTTTATAATTCATAATGTATGAATTCGTTAATAATATAATTGATTATTTAAGTAATTATATTTTATTAATTTATTTTAATATAATAATTTTTTTATTTTAAAAATTTTATTTGTTTTATTTTAAAAAGGTATTGAATTATATTTAAAATAAAATTAATCAATATTTTTTAAAAAATATTATCATAAGTATTATAAAAATATATTAATATATAAAAAAAATTATTGAATGGTTATTACGATTAAAAATTGTTTAACTATTTAATAATTATGCTAAATTAGAGTTTTCACTTTTTAGCACTATTATTTAATGGGTTGATTTTTTTAGTCCATACACACAAATACGATACACGAATTATTAATATTAATTATCACATTATGTTTTATTAAAATTTACTAATTTTGAATGAACGAATGATTGAACATTTTTATTTTTGTTATTTAGGGTTGAATGGTAAGAGAGAGAGAGCACATAGAAGTTGGCTCAGAGAAATTTGGTATGACATCAAATGATATTGAGTTTTATGAAACTTGCTGGTTGCTTACATGTTATTTTTGAGAAAACAAAACGATAAATAAAGAAAAAAAAGAATAATATCTATATATTTTTGTATAGGAAAAAATTTTGGATACATTCTTTATTTTCCAAAGACTTTCAACTGTTCTTTGAATCTTTCATTGATATGAATATATTGATTAATAATTAATTAAGCATACACAAAATTATCAATTTTCTCTGAAAATATTCCCCAAAAGGTCTGTAAATATGCTGTCTAAATTCTAGGTTATTGAAACATCAAACTCTTTCACATATTCTTCTCATATTCCAACTTTCCAACATTATCAATATCCTTTTCTCTCTCTCTCTCTCTCTGATTAGTGGGCAAGGAAATAGACAAGCCTGTTACAGAAAGCGGCTTAATAATCTTTGTAGAAAATTAATGATAATTTAAATTTGAAATCTAGGGTTTTAGACCAGGTCCATATGCATTTTCAGGCAAGAATTCCCCCAAATATGACTACTGTTGCACCATGCACATGATAGAAACAGGAACATTACAGTCTCAATTTCAACAAAATGACAAACTAATTAAACCCATCTCCCAGGGTAAACAGCGAAGTGAAAGCGATTTTCTGGTAAGTGCTTTTCTAGAAATCACATGGGGATTTCTTCAGTTTTTCAGAGGAAGAAACTCAATGTACTGGGTTGAAGATGAAGCAAAGTTGTTGGAATTATTTATGGATGTGATGTTTACTAGTTTGTTGTCTTTCTTCGTAGCATTGACACTATCATAATCATCATCACCACCACAACTGTGAAGTGGGAAGAGCTGAAGAGTTTGTGTTTCTCTATTTTCATGGTGATCATCAATAAAATTATTTTCGGCTTGCAGCTTGTATGGTTTCAGTAACCGAAAACCACTGCTCAAATTTTGAGTAGTAGTAGAAGTCTTTAGGAACTTCATTGTTTGCCAGGTGGCATTCAGCATCATCTCTGTTGTGATGTTTGTATTCTCTCTCTGTTGTAATTTGCTCTCATCAATTTTAGTCCACCCAAATTGTGATCCAGAAGTGCTTTCTGCCAATGCTACAGCTCTATGCATTGAAACAAATTCCTGAAAATCACAATTACCAAATCAAATTTTATTCGAAGTAGAGAAATCAAAATCACCTTCACTCTATGCATGTAAAAATTCTGAAAACTCTTGCACAACAGAACATCCCCAACAGAAAGTAACTAAGAAAGCAGCTTTTTTAAACTTCTTCTTTTGCCAGTACATACAAACTTCTGAAGTTTACGTTGCTCCCTGAAACTTTTTCCTTCCTTCCTTCATCATCTTGACTTTCTTTTAATTTTCTATGCGGGTAATTTCTTATAATATTAAAATATTGAACATAAGACAAATTTTCATATACAGACCTCTGAATATTTGCTGCAGTTTGGAGAAGATGCCCAGTTCTTTGTCTCTTCAATATCATAACTTGTCTTTCTCAACCCTATTTCACAACAAAATACTGCTCACATCACAAAGATTCCATCAAAAATAGATGAATGAGCAAAGCTTAACCAATACATAAATTTGGTACCTGATTCTTTCTTCTCTCCTAGAAAATTATGCAGTTTTTCTTCGGAATGAATCTCCTTTCCATGGCGACGACGTTTCTGTCGGTCTCTTGCTTTGTGGTTCTGAAACCAGTAGAACACATTCTTTCCTTCAATCTTACCAAACCTGCGAAGCTGTGTAGCTATGTGTTGGATTTGTTCAGCACTTGGCGTACGTGTTCCTCGTCGATACATTTCTTCCAGAGAAAGTAGCTGCTCCGGCGTCGGATTCCACCGTGAACTCCCCAACGGTTGCTTTATGAACTCCATCCTCGTTTGCCGATCAGTTGTCCCAATATTACCTGCAGAAAAAGACAGCGAAAATTAGAGTTTCTGAATGCAGAATGAAGAAAGATGAATGAAAAGAGGAAAAACAAGCATACCCCGACGGTGATTTAGTGTCAAGAAATTGGTGTTGTGAGAGGTGAAATTATAGTAAGAAGGAATTTCAGAAATGGTAGTGCTTTTGGGAAGGGAAGAATCAGTAGGCATACTGTTGTTAACCTCATTATCACAAGCAACGCTGCTCATTTTTCAACCAGAAATGAAGCTAAATAGTTTGGTTCTTGGATTTGCATATAAATAGAAACAGACTTCTCTCACTCGTTGATTACCAAACGGAGGGAAGAAAGACAAAGCTGGACAAAAAAGAAAATGGCAATATATAATTTGGTTTGTAACGGACACAGTGAAAAAGAGAACAAGGGGTGGCACAAGTTGACCACGCTGTTACTCTTATTATGATAATCAAGAGAGAGGAAAATGTGTGAAGAAAACAAAGGCAGAAAAAAGTATGGGGCTGTTCTAGCTTAGCCACGCTGCAAAGCGTGGAATTCTGCAAGGGAGATACACAGATAGTCAGAGAGCCATAAGCTAGCTGCTGAGAGTTTTAGGGCGCAGTATAATAGACAATGAGAGCTAGAGCTAGAGGTAGGGCAAAAGTGCTTTCTTTATACATACAATTGTGGAATTCTTAATTTATTCATAGGCTTTCTGCTACATACTACGTACGTACATAAACGTTTTTTTTTAATTGCTCAACCACATTGTGTTGTGGCTTTCATTAATTGTCATCTTTCTTTGTCTCTCTCTCAATGCGGTCAACTTCTCTCGAAAGGCTACTACCACCAAGATTAACATAACTGCTTGCTATGCTGTGTAAATGTACCATTTGCACAAACTAGAACGCATATGTGCGTAGGTTATTAATAATATGGCCGCTCAAGAGATTCATTGTTCTCATTTATTGTTAGAATTGTATGTTCTAACATAATATGTAACAAGATTAGGGTTCAATTTTGGGAGAGGATTATTTGACAAGAACAAGGAGGAATTAATGTTCTTGTTATAGATATGGCTACATGGGCAGGCCTATGGTTTATGTTTATGTTTATGTACTGCATATGCGTCACTGTTTTCAATTCTTTCCTCACAATCATCATAAATATGCAATTTTTAATTAATAAATCAAAGCTTATAATTACGCGGTCGGTTCAATTATGATATGTGCTCAACAAAGTTTGGATTATGAGAAATTTATTGTTAATTATTAACAAAGTTTTGATTTTCTAATGGAAAAATATTTTACATTAAAAAGTGTTTGGATTAAGAAAAAATTTTTAAAAAAATTCAGTTACCCTTTATCATTTTCTATAAAAAATTTTACCAGGAACGTAATTGTTATAAAACATGACTACGGCTTAGAGATTGCACAGCATGATAGATGCATAGTTGAATTTTTACACTAAAATATAATAATCCATGGCAACACTTTCCTCCTTGCTTCCTAACATGATTCTGGTGGCGTGTAAGCCAGGAAATCAAGGCCATTTTGGTCTTTAAAATTACGAAGAAGCTGCAGCTAGCTTTCTCCTCCAATGGGTAAGGATTTGATTTAAGGTATATATGTACGTACACTACTGCAGAAGCTTGTTACAAGTACCTACACCAACAGCAGCAGCGAGATGCCAAGCAGCATGAAGGAATGGAGTCCTTGGAAAGACATCTTCGGCAATGAAAAATGCACCTCCCAACAATGATGAAACCTTATGAACATTGTGTGCCATCCTCAGGTTTGGATCCTTTAATGCTCTCTTCGCAAATGCTACCTGGAGTGGATAAATTATCCAGATGTTATTAAATTCAACTAATGAAAAGCTTGAGTTAACAATGCCAATCTTGACAATTGCTGTGTGATTTTTCATCAAGAATTAAGAGTAGAATATCAAATTAGGCATGAAAATAAGTACGATAACAAGCATGTGTTAATTGATATAGAAGATTTTCTATTTGTCAAGTTTTGATAGTGTAGTAGGCCCTATTGATTGCTGCAAACGCTTACTGTTTCAAAAACAAAACATTTTGAAGTTATACTGTTTAGCTAATATCATGTTGTGGATTGCACGGCTGATACATTACTAACTGCAGCATAAGATTGAAATCCTGCTCTCATTGGGAAATGAGGGTACAAGGATTGAAATCCAACAATTGTGACCCATAAACCAATCAAGCCACGGGGAACTTGTAGAATTTTAGAATAAAGCTAGAATGGCGTATGCTCCCAATAAACCAAGAATGCAAAAAAATGTATAAGGATAACGGGAATCTTATGTGAATGCAATTACCTCAGAGTGGTGAATAAGCCTTTCACCAGTTAAATAGTTTTGCAATTATGTGGCACTGCAGAGTTCAATATTTAACAATAATTTGTGCAGTTGTGTTACTTAATGCTACATATTGAACAAACGTAACGAAACCAAAAATAACCTAATTAATATATGTATAAATAAAATAAAATCTTAGGAAATCATTACCAAAAAGCCACAATCTTATGAGAGGAAGCCTTGGTTATAAATAACACAGAGAAAAATTTGAAGTAAAGAATTGACCAGTTACCTCCATCATTCCGGTGTGAAGAGCTGAAACTAAAAGAGGCTGGACAGGTAGAATCAAAGTTGATGCTGCCATCAACAACTTTGGGTTCTCTTCTCTGAGGGCCCCTGACAGACACTGCAAAAAGGTTACTTAGTTTTAAACTAGTATGTTTAAGAGAGACTTGAGGAGACTTGAAGCAAAACGTAAGCATTTGTACCAAGTACATGCTGTTGAAAGTGTGCACCTTTAATTAGCTAGCTTTACAAATTGAAAATTCATCGTTACTAATTTTGGCACCATCATTTTCAGCAGCCAATGATGGTAAAGGTACTAGATAACAAGAGGTCATTCCCTTAACAAGAAAGAATCAACGAGGGAAAATCCATAGTGCTAGATAGAGTATAGTTCTCAGTGATTCCAAATTCAGCAGCTAATTTGTCTTCATGGATTAGCACAGGCTACAAGTCATCATCAAATAGACTGCTCATGCACTTGGGTATGCCAAAACTACAAAATTGATAGGTTTTTTGTTCTTCTCTGTCTCTCATTTTCTTTTCGGCTCTTTTGCAGAACAATGATTTTGATTTTCTATATCCTGCAAATGATTAATGTGATATGTATGATTAGGTGTTTTCTTTAGTTTTTAGTCTTTTTGATGTCATCACAATCATCCCTTCTACATATATCTATTAACTATCTGACAAAGTATATGCTTAGGAATTGGGTGATTAGGCACCAAATTTATATGTTTAAATTTATTAAATTCAGAGGAGAATCCTTGAAAATAGTTGGAAACCAAGAAATTTACTCTCGATATTGGGTGATTAGGCACTGAGTAGCATGGTCCAAATAACCTTAAACCGCATTGTGTACCATGTTTTGCATCAATTTATTTTCCTTTTATAAAGGTAGCAAGTGAAGAATGCCCAAATACTAACAAAACATATGTAACAGAATTTGCAATTAGTGCACCATAAAATTGGGCAAACACCCGTTCATTACTGATCAATAAATTTTGATTTTTGTAAAATCAAATCAAAAGTCAAATGAGGGACTAAGCTAACTTCTAGCGAGGTCTTCTGAGGATGACTAAATCAGATACAACTAAAATTTTATAAACAGAGAGAAGTCATTCTAGAATGCTAAATCACAGAGATTAAACTACAAGAATTAGACAAAATAAGTCATATGACAAATCCAATACTATCACTTTTAATCATATTGAATGCAGAAAAGTCCACGAATCAAGTTAAAGGGATAAATACAATGGAAACTGGAAATATTTAAGTGGCAAGTAAGATAAAAGAAAACTGAATTATACGATGCAAGAATTAATGAATTGATTTTAACCTACCACTGTAGCGGTGGCTATCATTGTATAGTCGGCCCATTTCAAATACTTTCTTAGATTTCCTCTCGAGGAATGATACAAACTTGATGCAACTCCAACTCCAATCAATGAATTAGCATACAGCTTCATATTCAGATTCTTCCTTTATACAGAGTAAATTAACAGATCAAACAGTAGAATTATAACACTTTTCTTGCATTCATTAAGCAATTTTATGGAGGAATATTATTACCTAGGAACCTGGAGTCCAAGAGCAACAAATGGAAGTGATGTTAGCACATTGGCAACTGTTTCAAAAAGATGCTGGTCACCTAACAAAAATAAGAGGCAAATGGTTGAAACAAGAATATTCTTGTATAAGAAATCAGAGTGCATGTCCGACTTAAAAAGGAAAATGTTGTATTATATGATACCATGAAGACTACACTGAATTGGCCTCAAACATGCTGGTCTTTGCTGCCATGCTCGTCTGGAGAACATATGAAAGTGGTAAGTAATTGAGAATGCCATGACACAAAATTTACATTCCTTCGTTTGCGTACATTCAAATATAGATAAAAGTCAAGCTTGAACTCTAGGAATAAGCCTCAATGATTTAAATTGAACAATTTTTCTTAACATTTAACCAAATAAGCAATAATTTACGTACAGTCAAATATAGATAAAAGTCAAACATGAATTCCAGGATTAAGTCTCAAGGATTTAAATCGAACAATTTCTCTTAACAGGTACCAAATAAGCAATAATTTAATAAGTATGTGCTCCAGGAGAAAGTTTCTTCTTCACGTACTGTATTAAAAGAAGTTGGCTTCCTCCAACAGCTGAACTTTCAGAAGTAGAACTGAAGTCCCCATGTTCAGTGATCTCTTTAAATGCAAATGGTGAATGTGGCACCACATGCACCCCGTGCACACCATCTAGGGCTTTAGTATGATTTGATGTGCTCTTTGGACTCATAAGCTTGAGATGCAAGTCAAATATTTGCTATTGCCAGCAAAACTTGCTGGCATCAGTCAGAAGAAGCGTACCAGAATGAAGTAATGATTCTGATCAATTTCTATGTTGCCACAAAACAAAGTGGAAACACTAAAATCAGCATCGTGATGAAACAATATGTAATATGAATTCAGTGAATCAAACTTTCTCGTGAATGGACATCATGAGAAAGTGTCGAATCCAACATGCCATACTTTGAAAATTTTGCATAATTTTCAGTCTAAAGACAATTTTAATAAGTGCAGTGTTTTCACAAATTTCTTCAAACATTTTAAATCTTTTTTTATCATGTAAACAAACACACATCCAACCCACTAGCTTTAAGAACCAAAAGACATCCTCACACTATAAAATCTGAAATTAGAATGCAATTTAATGTCAAAAGGATTAAAAATAAAGTTTGTCAAATGAGAGATGGATTTATAATTCCCCCTACAATTCTATCTTCAAATTTATCCATTCAATGCTACATGGAAACCTATATGCATAGAGTAAAGGTTGGACTTCTATATAGTAGCTAAGTTGAGTAAAGAATGCAAGCAAGTTCGCTTGTAAAGTCTTTCAAGACTTGTACAAAATATATATAGTGAAGGGTGAACTTCTGAATAGCAATTAGTTGGATACGAAAAAGCAAGCCAGTTTGCTTGTAAAGTCTTTCGGTACCTGTAATAAAAACCAAAGATCGAATTCTGCTTTAATCGGCACTGTTAATGTCAAGAGTCTGGACAGAGTATAATATGGGTAGGGTTGCGCTCATACCAAGCTCACATTTTAGACACGAATGTCAAAACAGGTCATGATAGCGCCAATAACTAATTATATTGTTCAACCAACCAACTAGTGTTTCATTTAAGAAATTTGGATTTATAGAGACTCAATGAGGTCAAGTTATATTCGAATTCATAACTCTTTCGTCAGTCACCAAAAAGATGAAAAGGCTAGAAATTTATAAATTCCCAGACACTTCATGCAAACACATTTCATTCCTTGTCATGCTTCTCAGATACTAAATCAAATGAGAACCGATTCAGATTATTTAGCAGTATTTTCCCAAAAATGCCATCAGCATTTCAAAATCTTCGCTCCTGTAAGTCCAAATCACAACCAAACCAACCACAGCAATCTCTCCATTTCCTATATTTTACCATAATCTAAAACATTTATTTGCAAGTGAATTTCAACTAAACAGCCACAAATCTCAAATGGGTGAATTCAATACCGAGCAAAAATCAACTTCCCTTCATGAAAATGAACAATCAATTGATATCAAAACACAAAGACAGAGAAAAGGAAACATGCAATCATGGACGAGCTGAAAGAAAACAGAGATAAGAAGATACCTATAGGAAAAGAATAACCGGTGGTGCTGAAGAGCTGAGAAAGGTTGGGAGTTCAATATCCCAGAGACCCAAAAAAGCAGTTGAGTTCAGTTAATTTAAAACTGTTTTAAGACACAAACAAAATCCAACAAAAAAAGCAGAAATGCGAATTGGGTCACGAATCTTCGTCATTAACCGGGCGCATATCCATCTAATCAAATTGTGCCATCTATCTCCAAAACTTACGTGGAGAACTTAAAATTGTATCATTGGGTGGAGTTAGGGTTGCGTCATTAGTGTAAAATATCAATGAGGTCCCAAATATACAGAAATTAAATCCTTGTAAAAATATCTATTGCACCCCTCCTCTTTACCTGCGAATAGTCTTTATATTTGTTTAAAGGTTAATAAAAAGATAGTTTATAGGTAGCTTTTTTACTAGTTTCGAGATACAAACTTTTGCTTTTTATTATTATTTTTTAATTAAGTAATTAAAATATTAACGATAATAATTTTTAAAATTTTTAATAATAATAAAATAAAAATCAAAAACTTTTTTTTAAAAAAAAATTATTTATATATTTAGTAATGATATTGTTTATTTTAGGAAGAATACAAACATATACAGGGTATTCATGTATTATGTTGTGAATAGTGTCTATCAAAGACTGAATTTAATAACGTATTGTTAGAAGATCGTGTCACTTGCTATAACTAACGTAAACAACATTGTCTACTAAATCAATCTTCTTCGTGTCTATATATGCAATGCAATGTAACCTAAAGTTATGAAAGTGTCTATAGTGTTTGCATCTTGTAGACAAGACAAAGAAATGGAAGCCAAACCCTGGCTGAATGGGACACGGACTGAGAGACATGAAAACGGAAGAACGAAAGCTGAAGGGACAGCAAAGTCATATATCACAAGCTGGAGAATATTCGACAATGAGTCGAGATGAGATGAGCCAAGCAAATCTCTGAAGCCAAGGGTTACAATGTAAAAAAATATCTCAAAGACAACTTGATTTTTGCTGCCATAAGCAAAAGTATGGTATAAACGAGAAAAATGCAGTTTGTTTTGCCAATGCTTTTATTGATATGTTTATTCATTAATAAAAGAAAATTCCGGAGACAGCGGCTATTAATACTGGACAGTCCCACAACACCTTCTCCAAGCAATACGAGAGAGGAAATTTATAGTGTATATAACGAGGAAAACTAAAACGAGCAAGCAGATGCCAAAAGGCAAAATAGAAATCAAAGTTTGAGGTGCAAAATCCGAAGATTTCAGAGGTTGCAGTAATAAGAAAATATAAGAAGGTTCCAGGAATCAAGGGTCAAGATCATGTGACTAGACCCTAAGACAAAGAGAGAGGTCAAATCCAGAACCAAAAGTTTACTTTGTTTTTTTTTGTTTTCAGTTCTTTCTTCCGTTCTAGTACACAGAAAAAGAAGTTAAAGCTTTTGCAAATCCACAGTGATTCACAAAGCCCCACTTGGGTTTTACACTATATAGTGTAAGTTGGGAGATCATATTGAGCTCTTTTTTGCTGCCCTTTTTGGCTGGTTTAATCTAAAGCAGCATTGTTATCAGCGAAATGACAGTTCCAGGAGAAGTTGCCAGAATTACAAGAGGAAGAAGAAGATTTGCTCTAGCTAAAGCTGCAATTTTCTTCTTCTGGGTCATTATAATTTTCTTTCTGTTAGGTCTGGTTTTTATCCATCGTGAAGAAACTACAGGTGGAGACAATAGTTTTCCAGCAAGGAAAACAAGGTCTTTTAACGCGGATCAATCAAGTTTCCATGCACCTCCGCGCTCAAGCCAGTTGGTGGACACAGAAGCAGGAAATCCAGGCTTAAACTCAAAATATGAAGGAGATAAGAGAATAATTCACACAGGTCCAAATCCTCTTCATAACTAATGGGGTAGCTAGGCTTTTGTTGCTGCTGTGTTGCATGTTAATGATAGCAGCTTTAGTTTTGTTGTTCATTTATGTTTCTTCTTACTTTCTTCTGAATTAAGAGATGAATGAGATGAGAGCAGAGCATCGGCTTTAGCCTTTTTCAGTGATGTTTTAATGAGTGATTTGGGACAGTGTAGTCTAAGAATGAAAGCAACCCCCCGAAAAAAAGATGGTGAAGGCTAGTGTTAATGCTCTTGTTTCTTTTGCAGTGTTGTGTTCTTCTGTACTCTTCTGCTAATGTTAAAAGATTCAATGTTTGAATTTAATTGTAGTTACTCTCCTACATCTACTTCTCTTCCATTTTCTGCAACTCTTCTGGCTAACCCTTAACATTCTGTCTCTTTTTCTTTTTCTTATCATTTCCATTGTAACATCATAAAAAACCTAAATCCAACAAAACTAACCAAATTCCCAAAAAAGATGTTAATGCTGATATAATTTGGACCCAAATCCTTATTTTTTCCAAGTAATATACGCTATCATTCACATTTGCAAGTTAAAACATATCAATTGGTATAAAATATTTGCACATTTTCGACTATTTGAAGGCAGAATTCCTAAATTTATGACATGTGTCCCATTCGTTATTATCATTAGTAACCATCCACATCCAAGTGTATTTCTACACTGCAAAATCCACTCTATTTGGCATTGTTGCTTGCTTGCTTTTTTCCTTAATACCCAAAAATACAAAGACAAAGAGACCTGAAACATGGTGAAATTGAGGCACGTTTCACATTGAGATAACTTTATTAGATCCCTAAAACTTAACGATAGCCTAGACATGGCACATCCATATATAATGAACAACCTGGCATGCGGCAAATTCAGAAGGCATCTAAACCATCTGATTAGCATACCAATTCAACATCAACGGATGAGATGGAAGATCAGAATATGTTTGAAGTAGGGTGCATGATCAGCTGAGAATCAGTAAAACTTTTCGTTACGCTTTGATTATAGGGCATGCTGGCTCAAGGAAATTAAAGTCTTCTGATTGATTAATCCTAGAAGTCTCAATCCGGTTTTATTAGTTTTTTTATCTCGACTTAAATGCATTCGTGTTTCTCAATGAGGATGCCTGTCCTACAGAGCAAACACGGTTTCTCAAGGCTTATAGGACTCTGTACCAACCCCAACATATATTTAATGGTAAGAAATTTTATGGTGCAATTGTCTATTTAATCATTACAAAATTTTTGTGTAAAAAACACAAGTTCTTCGTCTTTTGGAGCGCTCACTCCTTACTAGAGTCCCCTTTCTCTTGAAATGCCAATGATTCCCCCTATCATTTCCTTGTTCCACTAATTTTTTAAGTTCATGAAAGAAGTTTGATTATATATAGTAAGTGCGCCCATAACAGCAGCTTAGATGCCACAAAGTTACATATATATATATATATATATATATATCTATATATATATATATATATATATATATGCTACTTGTTTGTTTTTACATTATGTGCTGTCTCAATGTGACTATTGACAAAACAAAGTTCCTGACCTCAAGATGAGATCTTAAAAGAAGCTTTGGAAACTTCCTTGGAACTCGTTTTGGCAAACCCTAGAAATGGCTGGAGAAAAGGGGCAGATATTTCTAATAATAATAAGGCAAATTTATTATTTTTTGGATGAGTTCAAAGATTCTGTGGAAAGCATGAGAAAATGTCTTATTTGTGCAATAAGCAGGTGAAATAGTCTTCCCCATGAAATGAATGTTCGCTTGGAGTCATTACAGAAGCATTTAAATGTCCATACAGATTTAAAAAGAGTGTTATGATGACTGTGAAAAATAAAAAAATAACCTTATTTCCTCTCTCTTCGTCAACTTCCATAAAACTCTTGTTTATTGCCTCCACCCACCAAACTTCTGGCCTGCAAATTTTCATTTTTTCTGTGCAAAATCCAGAACTTCTTTGTCTTTCTATCTCTCCATTTTTCTATATCCTGTATGGAAGCCATTACCAATTTAAAATTAAGTGCCCCACCAACGTTCAAATTTGTCAGCTGTAAGGCTAAATTTATTGCAATATCAACCACCAAAAAACTTTGTAATAATGTTAATCAATGTGTGTCCATTCGTGCTTCTCAATAATGTGCTAGCTATATGCCATGAATATTTTAAAGGGATAATTTTATTTTCTTAAAAATCTGAATTTGAAGAAGCAAATGCGTCAATCTGATTTAGAGTTCCATTTCCAGAACTCCCAGCAGCAGCCTGCCTACCAGTTCTTTATGTGCAATAAATACGGCCAAGGTACAGAGAACAAAAATTGACCAATGCAATACAAATATGTTAAAAAATAAGGCTGTAAAGTCCTTTAAATGTTTGACAGACATGATTACATGAATTCAATATTTTGGCCAAAACTTCTTTGAATGCTTTTTCCTTCTGAAACAGTTAATTTTTTTTTCTTGGATATTCCCGTTTACAGACATATTAGAATAGAAAGGCAATAATAACCCACTTCAAAATGGTCAATAGAGTGAACCAGACAAAGCTAAGAATATGTGATTGCAATTGGGCTTTTACAGGACAGGATTTTTATGACACAAAGAAATTGGAAGTGAAATCAAAACTGGACGTGGAATCAACAAAGAATCTAGTGTCTTGTCCAAGGTAGAGAAGGGAGAGCTTCTTTCCGCTTGAAAGGATAAGTTACAAGGTAAATGCAATTTGTTGCACTGATATCTAGATTTTGAAGGTAAGTAAGACTTGTCAACGTTGATTTTTGAATGACAAAATTAACCTTTTTATTAAAAAAAAAGGAAAAATAGAAAATAAATATAAACCAAACCACCCTCATACCCAGTGAGCAGAATTCGAAAAACTCATAGAAAGCAGGAAATACAAGTGGGGCTTGGCATTTGATTCAAACCTGAGCACGGTTTAAACATTGGACCTTCTGTATAAGCCTGTGAGACCACTTTCCAGATTGACTGACCTCAGAGATATAAGTAAATCATACCTGCTCAAGATCCCCTGGTGCATGAGCACGAGGGAGAAGGTCAGAAAAAAGCTTTTATAGAAGCAATATGTTGAAAAAAAAATAAAGTTTTGGGAGCATCAGGAATGCTTGTATGACAATTGCATGCATCTAATACCTGAAAGATTAATTTGAACATCAGAGTCACCCCTAACACTAGCTGATTAGTTGTTTGTGATCACAACACTGATTATTTTATGGCAATTCGAAGTAAATAAACCGATTTAAATTTTAAAAATTAAACATAAATAATAAATGTTAATTATTATGTTTGTTAATTCATTTAGGATACAAGTAATAAATAAATAAAATAATTATAAACAAATAAAAATATTATGCCAATAAATAGTGTAGCTTAAGAATTATTTTCATAGTGTTATATTTATTATACATTTAAATAAATTATAATTATATTATTTATTTAATATATTTTTATTTATTTTAATTTTTAAAAATATGTTTAATATTATAATTTATTTCAAAAATATAATTAATTTAATTCTAAATAACATTAAATATATTTTTAAAATATGATCATCATAAAATTTTTTAAAATATAAAAAAATTTACTAAATAATAAATAATATGATATAATTTTAAAATAATTACATGTATTAAAAATAAATTAAAAATTTTAAATTTAATAATTATATTATTTAATTGCCATCTTGATTTATAAGGACCTGGATTGTAATAAACATAAGTAACCTACTGTTATTACTCCTCTAAAAACTCAAGTTCTTTAAATAAAAAAGAAAAAAAAATCATCCAGTTACCGGTTCACCCCGTCACAAGAGGATCTGATACTTTTTGCTTACGTGGTAGCATCGTATTTTGTAATTGCAGCGGAAGAAGGTTCTATCCCTTTCAGTCTCTCAGCTGTAGGTATGGCCATTGCTTCATCTCCACTTTCCGGACGGTCAATGAAGATAGCAGCTGATTTCTCTTCAGTTGAACTCTCTACTGTACATGGCAATTCGATTTCCTTTTTTTGTCACGTCAAACGACGCCGTTTTTCGCCTTCTGCTCAACGCAACTCTTCCTCCTCCTCCTCCTCTACTACTTCTTCTTCTGGATGGAGACGGAAGAATTGGATAAAGTCCGATATTTGTGGGTCGAAACAAACTAAAGCTGTTTTTAATTCAAAAAACGATTTCACTTCCGTCTCTTCGGATGGAGTTCGAGCTCAGAAGAGACAAGCCCTAAGTTTCAAGTCTCTGTTTGGGAGGCGATCGTTTTGGCGTAGGATATTATTTGAGTCCAAGAAAGTTAGGAGTGTCATTCTGCTCAATGTGATCACTATTGTTTATGGTAAGCTTGTTTCTTTGTTTTATTTTTAAATTTGCGATCTTCGGTAATCATTTCGTTCAGTTTCGTCGCTTTGGAGATAGAGGACGTAAATTTCTGTTAAATTTAGTGAAGTATTTTAATTTCTTTCGCTCTTATTGTATGTTTTGCATTCTTGAGAATTGTATAATTTTTGTTGGCAATTTTCAGTTTGATTTGTATGGCTGTGATTTTTCAATAATATAACAGGAGAAATTTCGTAATAATTAACAAAATGTATGACCATATTTCCGCTTCATGTAGAATGATAGAATGAGATAATGTGCAGCTGAGTTTGGGGTTTACTTTCATTATATTTCTCATCTTTTGCCAAATTTAAGGGAAAATTTAAAGAAATATGTTGGTGCTGGTGATATTTATAAAATATAATATTCAAATATGTTATATGTTCAAAATTTATTTGTATTGTGATTTCTCTTCTCCTGTTTTGTCAAATTCTGTCTTGAGCATGTTTTTTCTTTTAATGTTGTTTCTCAATTTTAATTTATGAAGTTAACAGTACTGCCTTTTGATCATTTTGTGTACGCTGACGTGAAATATAATTTTGGCGTTGAATAGTCCCAAGGTTGTGAAGGTTGGCTGTTAGTGCTGAGTAGGATTCCTGTCAAGTCTCAAGTATTATGGTGGATAACTGTGAGGATAGTAGAAGAGGAAAAAGGAAAAGCTTGTTGTCTGATTTTGACAAAGATGTTCTTTTTTCTGCATTTGGGGCAGCAATGAATGCCAGAGGGCTTGATAGTAAGATAGTTTTTCCTTGTTTCTGGCAAGTTAGGCCATATTCTTTTCATTCACAGTAGGGCATCATAGATGGATGGGTGGTTGCTTGTATTTGTTAGTGAAACCATTTGACCTAGAAGTTCAAGCTAGTACCTATGAACCAACATTGGTGTTTAAAGTCAAGTCCAACATGTTTGGAAATTGATTTAAAATAAATTGAGATGTGGGAGTTCGAACATGGAATCTCCATTTTGATAGTAATTTAGTGAACCATTTGACTCAAAAAGTTTAAGCGATTGGGTAAGGGCTCATCTATAATATTTAAAGTTAAAGTCTAATAACATTCAACATAAGTCTCTCAAAAATACTGTATGTGCTCTGTACCATCCATAGCAAGTTGTTTGTCTGTCCAGATATTTGCATTATATCTCATACGTTACTCCATGGTTCACAATTTTAACTTTGCTTTACTTTCATGTTGTAGCTAGTAATATTCCGGTTGTTAAAGAGGTTGAATCAATAATAGACCCATCAGCCTTCACTGTTGTGAGATTTGCTGTGTCTGCCATCCCATTCATTCCATTTGTACTGCAAGCACGAGACGATGTTCATACTCGAAATGCAGGGATTGAGTTGGGTTTCTGGGTCAGTCTTGGGTACCTGATGCAGGCTCTTGGACTACTAACTTCTGATGCTGGACGTGCCTCATTTATATCAATGTTCACTGTATGTCTCTTGATTAATCTCTTAAAAATGATGAAAGAAAGTTTCCTTCTCTCTGAAGTACATGAAGGTACAATTATGATACATTTTATGTGACTTTTATCAGGTAATAGTGGTTCCCTTGCTTGATGGTATGTTAGGAGCAATAATTCCTAACCATATCTGGTTTGGTGCTCTTATGTCTATCTTAGGAGTTGGATTGCTGGAATCCAGTGGATCTTCTCCATGTGTAAGTGTTCTTCTTTTATGAGCTTCTCCATTCACATAGTACTCTTGGATTTTCTCATGATGAACAATAACTTTTATCTTTATTCTAACAAATTTTCCTATTATAATTCAGGTTGGAGATCTGTTAAACTTCTTAAGTGCTGTGTTTTTCGGAGTCCATATGCTGAGAACAGAACATATTGCAAGGAAAACGAATAAAAAGAACTTCTTACCTCTCCTTGGATACGAGGTTAATATATTTGCAAATCTGTGAAACCGATGCCGCTTGTTCATATTTGTGCGTGGATTGATCGGTTTTGTTGCATTCAGGTATGCATTATTGCTCTATTTTCAACGATATGGTATTTTGTTGGAGGTGGTGGCATCCAAGATTGCAATCCATCATCTTGGACATGGACACTATTTTGGGATTGGATGGTTGCTTTTCCGTGGATACCTGCACTTTACACAGGCATATTCTCAACAGGCTTGTGCTTATGGATAGAGGTATTGAATAGCTGTGGGGAAACAATTTTGTCACTTCATTCTTCATAATTCTAAGTTCTAGTAATTTACAGTTTCTAAGTTATGGGGTGCTTGCAGAGCTGATGATTTAAACTTTTATGACGCGTCTTGTCTAAAGAGTTTTATACTTTTGAAGATGGATGCATAATTATTTTAGGTTAACTGATTTTTATTGGGGTACTAGTTAAGAAGTTACAAAGATTTCCACATTCGAAGGTAGAATAGTAACTTATGCAGTTTCTTCTCATTGAGGATAATTTTTGTTTCGTTAAGTTATTAGATTTTTGATTTGGCCTGTAGTTGATTTAAGTTTTGAGTACTAAGATATCTCAATCCCTTGGTTCTGGGAATTGTAGTCTTATCAGAATAACCAAAAGAAGTTCCTAGAAACTTATGTACCCTTGCCCTTTCTTGGGTCTTAATTAATGATAATTCATTCATTGTGGTATCTTGGAGGCATTTTTGCCCACCCTTCTTTCTCCCCTAATCTCTTTTTCTTCTCTTTTGGCATGCTTTATTTATGCTTGGCACTCTCTCACTTTCTTTTACAATACTGGTGTTATGAATCGGCCCCACTCAAAAATTCCTCTTCTGGACTGCTATTTTTTCAATCTCTATTGGCCATCTAATCCAACATTATCACACCACTTTCTCTTATAAAACAGCTCCATCACACCACCATCTAATCAAACTACACATCATAGCAATTCTAATTGATGGTGTTGGCATAAATGATTCGCACTTTGTCTCTCTTCTTCTCTTTCTGATTCTTTTTAATCTCTTCCCCCTTCCTATTTTTGTTGTCTATAATTCTTATTTGGTTATTGTAACCACTCTTTCTCTTCATCTATAAACCGCAATCTCTCATTCATTCAATGTTGATTGCCATCTCATCAAATTACAATCATTCCGTTTGTCTCTTACAAGAGAGGCCCAAGTTACCAAGTATCTAATATTTACATCATACACTTTGGGCATGATTTGTGAGGTTCTGACAAGAAACTTTAAAATCCAAATAAGTTTTATTGCATTTTTATGCTTTTTCCTCTTGTCCTCCCTTACTGTCACTATTTTGTTTTGGCAACTTGAATTGGCTGCCAAAGCATAACCTTTGATTTCATGGAAGCCCTATTCATTTGAGTGGACTGACTCTGCAAAACCATCCCAGTTTTCTTGCACAATTTATTTGGTAACTGATTGGCATTGTGTCTTTTTGAACTATCTCAGTTTGTTTGGCCTTTCTCATCTAAAATTTTTAGTGCTGTAGCAAAAAACTCTAAAATTTTGAAGTACTTTTCTTGTATTTTTAGTTTTGCTCCCATGTTTCAAAGTTTTCAAATCTGTAACTTGAGTTGACCTTGTATTAAAAAAATGTATATATTTAGGAGCCTCTGGAAGATCACATATTCTGTATTCTCTTCTTGTCATGAAACACCTTTTAAGTAATTTTTTGACAGGAGGCTTATTTTCTATCAATTTTGTTCTTACTAAATTAGTCTACTGTACAGATGGTTGCAATGCGTAATGTCTCAGCTACAGAAACGGCAATAATATATGGTTTGGAGCCTGTATGGGGTGCTGGTTTTGCATGGTTTCTCCTTGGTGAAAGGTGGGGTGCTGCTGGTTGGCTTGGTGCTGCTCTTGTGCTAGGTAAGGCTGATTTTATTCTTCTTCATATTTCACAAAGAAGTTTCAGACTGCAAATCAGTGAAACTGGCAGTTACTGCCATAATTATTTAGAGAAGTACATTTGATTCTCAGATATTTGCTCTGGGCATTCATGGCGTTCTACACTTTCCATCATTTTCCTTTTTTGTGTTTCCTAGTTTATTTATCTCTGGATTAAATTCTGCTCTCTATGCAGGTGGAAGCTTAACAGTGCAGATATTTGGGTCATTGGCTCCGAGTAATTTTATTGATGATGAAAAAAGAAGTCAGAAAGGTGATCATCAACTTGGTTTGGATAAACAAAATGGTTTCTCCACCTCACCCGTTGCTTTCACTTCCAGAAAGGATGTTCCTAATCCGTTGAAGAAGTAAGCCGCATCACATGTAAAC
Organism: Xylocarpus granatum; assembly: GCA_019650275.1. NCBI lineage: Eukaryota > Viridiplantae > Streptophyta > Magnoliopsida > Sapindales > Meliaceae > Xylocarpus > Xylocarpus granatum. The sequence goes on from BNST01002960.1 coordinate 24,112, forward strand.
TCCTTTCTAGCTTTCCTTCTTGTTTCCAATTTTGTAAGCCAGTAGGCTTTCAGCTGTACATGTGTATATATGCATAAATACTCAATTATACAAAAAAATTTAAATAAATATAAATAAATTAAAATTTTAATTATAAAAAATAAATAAATTAATAATATATTTATTTTTAACTAATCAATTTAATATTAAAAAGGGAAGATAAGCATTTTTTTTTAAAAATATTTATTATGAAATAAAATTATTATAAATTTAAAAAGAGATATTTCACCATGATTTTCACGGGAGAACCTGCAGATCTTATACAATGATCATAGAGTATTTCAAAGTATCATGTTTATAGATCTCTCGCCCCTCCTTGTTCTTTTCTTAATATCTTACAAATTCATTTATTCCTTAACCTTCTTACTGCTGTCATAGCTCCACCGTTATTGCTATCATCACTATCCTTATCATTTTCATTTGAATCTCTGTGAATGAATTATAAATCCAAGAAAAAAAATTATGCCCAATGCCTCCTCACTTGTTTCAGGGCATTACCAAACTTTATGTTGCTCTTTACTTTTTGACATTGCTTTCCGTCCCTTGCTTTCATTTCAGGCTGGATCTCCTGTTGGAAAGGAAACTATATATATATACATATATATATATATATATATATATATATATATATATATATCTCTTTATTTAATTGATATATCTATCATCATCGTTATTATTGGTATGATGTATGGATGTAGCCCAAATAATTTGAATTTTCTTTCTTTGAAACCCAATCTTGAGCTGTCAAGAGCTATAGATCCCCGAAACTCGTCAAAATTACCAAGTAAACGGAGCAAAACCTGCAAATTGTTTTTATTTTATTCCATTAATCAAATAAGAGATGAATTATCGAGAAGCAAGCTACTCTATATATTAGGGCAAAACCACATTATTTTGCTGCAAAATTTGCTTTCCAGAATTGATTTTATAAAGACAAAAGAAAGGTATACAGTAATAGTATGTCTCTAACTGGGAAGCTTGAGGTTGATGTAGAGCTGAAGGCATCGGCCGACAAGTTCTACAAAATCTTCGGCTGGGAAATCCTTCATTTACCGAATGCAAGTAAAAGAATTCATGGAGCTGAGATACACACACGAAGGTGACTGGGAGACACCCGAATTATTCTAACCTAGGTACGCCCGAATTATTTACTGGGTGAGATACACACACGAAGGTAACTGGAATTATTTACAATTCATCGTATAATCTACTAAAAGGTCTCATGTAAATTAATTTTGACATTGATGGTCAATCCTTTCTTGATGCAACTTACAGCTGGAAGAATTCAATGACGAAAACAAAACCGTAACTTTCGTTGGAGTGGGAGGACATGTGATGGAAGAATACAAGAGCTATAAGGATATTCTGCAGGCTGTTGAAAAGGAAAAGCGAAGCTTGGTGAAAGTTATTGTGGAATATGAAAAATTCAACGAAACTGATGAGCCTCCAAATAAATACTTTGAAGTTGTGGTTCATTTAGTTGAAGATGCTGATGCACACCTTGCTGCTAAGGCATGATGCTTGAGAAAGGATACATCCTATTGTTTCCTGCCGTTACTGCTGTTGTTTCTTCTCCTTCTTCGGTCACTGTCTGCTTCTAAACAGTACGATATTGTTTATTGTGTGCTTATTTTGCATAATTCAATTATAAAAATCAATCGTGTACTAGACCCATTTGAACAGTATGATCATATTGTCATTGTGCGGTAGTATGATTGTTGCACCTTTCTTCGTTCCTCCAAACAATATTGCTTCTGGCTCTCATGTGTTTGTGTATTGTGTTTAATATCTAAATGCATATGTATGTTTGATTATGTATAAAAAAAAATTAAACTTAAAACTTGTTTATGGAATCAATAGAAAGATATAATCGATCCAAAGGTGATTATGATGAAACCAACTTAATCACTTTACCTGTATTTATATTTAACGAAAATATTTCACGATTAGTGCAAAAAACTATGGAAAGGAAGGTAGTTGCACATATTCTGGCCTTGACTTGTTCATCACAATATTTTACTCCATGAAGCATCTGTGGCAGAAGCAGAATATTCTGCAATTGCAAGAAAAATGACAAGACTCCATTTTAATATTTATTTGTGAATACAGCAACTAAGCTAAAATTTAATGTTCGACTAACCTTTCTAAAAATTAGATCCTTGAGTGTGTCCGTATGAATACATTGTACATGTATTAATTCATCCGGACAATATAATTGTGAAGTAAAGAGTGGTTAAAAATTAGTTTCAAATCACTGGAGTTTGTTAAGGATTAAAGGCTAGCAGCTCAGTGTGAATTAAACAGAATTTTACCTGTCAAATCTTGATTGTGGTATTTTTTATCCACATATATATGTAAAGCTATCGAAAATTAGAGAGGGTGGTCAATATTCTGAGTGAGAGGGTTACCAAAAACAGAGGAGTTTTGGCAGTAGAGCCAGGAAGGAATTCTGGTGTAGAACTAGTCACTCTCAACACTGAAAGCATAAAACCCTCTTATCAAATACCCTCAAACTTCAGAATTTGCTTGTCCCTGAGGAAAACGAATAGATTGAGAAACAACAATCCTAAACGCTTAGAACAAACATCAATGACCATGTACATGGTCTAATTTCTTTAAAGACTGTCTCAAAGATCTCACTTAATGATACAAATAGATAAATAATATTCTTATTTTATAAAATAGATTAAAAATTAGAGATCCAAAATCACTCACTCATTGTTCATAATGCCACATAAAACGTACACGTATTATGAATTATGTGCCAAAGTGATTTACATTTTAAATAATGCGTGTGTTTATCACAATTTATACAGATCTCAATTCTCAATAGCATACATATCGTTTGCACCAAATTGAATTTTCAACATAGCTAATCAAGTTTTCCATGGCAGTGGATTTAATCATACTCAATTTAAATATTAAACAAATATAAACCTTATCCTAACTTTATCAAGGCGATACTTTTAAAAATGTATTCTCTCTCTAACCTTGTAATAATATATGACAGCACAATTGTGTTTATAAATTTGCTTGCATCAAAGTTGGGTCTTCGTTGCAATGCCTTTTCACCTTGGTGGGATAGATCCTTCAAAAGATTTTGAAACTTTTATCAAAGAACACTAACGATTTTGATGAATTGTTCTGCATTATTTAATAAAGTAGTAGTCTCGTTCTGTAGCAATACACCAAAAGATTTTATTTTATTTTTCTTTTAAATAATTGAATCGACATAAATAAATCGTGTGGTAAAGATAGTTATAATGGAGAGGGGGCCAATGTTGATTGTCATGATTCATGAAAACTATGGTTCAGCAAATATGTATTAATTGATTGATGTGTTTTTTCATCGTTATTTGTGTTTTCTTATCTTTTCTTTCTTGACTAGTGAATCCGCCATAAACTGTTGCTGTTAATAGCAATTATGAAGAGGGCCAGTACAAATTGTTTAGGTGAAATGCTGGGCCTCTCTCTTTAGATCACCTCACACTTCAAATCTGAACTTTATTCTGAACAATGGCAAAAAAAGACAATTTCCTGAGATTTACTAAATCTGATTTGATTGCGATTCATGCTTCAATGAAGCACGGGTGGTTGATCTGCGAGGATTTTTTGCTTCATATTTTGATGTTATACTAGCAATGATTTCGACGTTACCTTCAGAAACACTTACTCTTGTCCAATTTGCTTTATAAAGTAAGCAATTACACCTACTCCCAGGAAATTGTAAAGAATTAAAAAAAATGACAGAAATAAATCACATATGATATCAAATTTGCCGAGTCGTAAATTATAATTAATTGTTTAACGACCGACATATGTTTCATTATGTGTTGAAGACAAGAAAAATATTAACGAAGAGAGAGACTTGTAACATAAGTTTACATCTATATATTAATATGTCAAACTTAAACGTTAGGTGAAGTAAGACCACAAAGAAGGTAAAAATTATAATGCCAGACATACAAGACTATGAAACAAAGCGGTTTTTTAGCATATAATGTCACGTTGTTTGCTTAAGGTATCCATGGGTTTTACCAAAAATGGTCCTTGAATCTGAGATATAATTATAAATATAGATGTGTCAACATGTTAGAATGATAAAGGTAGAAGATAAAATTTTAAATTTTCTAGGGTTGAAAAGGCCTAAACTCTAAAATATCTATTTTGCAAGCTTAAATTATAATGATTAGTTATTTAAAACAAATTTCTATGCAACTATATATAGATGGGAAGGCTGAAGATTGATTCAAGAATGTATGACAGTAACTTCCCGTGGGAACTGTTCCTGCAAGAATACAAAGAGCCATATTCGTATAATATATAGATGAAGAACAAAACAAAAATTGAGTTTTCTTTCTTTTAAATCTAATCTGGAGTTGTCTACAGAAACAAAATTCCAGAATTCATCATAATTGCCAAGTAAAGGGGACACAACCTGCAAGATAATTTATTTTACTCCATTTTTAGTTTGTCCGTTGCATGGTTGGCTTAGACACAAGTAAAAAATATTTATCAAAAATTACAAGCATGCAATTATTGACAAGTTTGAGTAATAATTGAAGGCAATCCGTTACTGTGCTTAATTTCTTTCGCAATCGTATGGAATTCTATATAACGGGAGGCAAATTATCTTCTTAAACACACTTCTAGTTCTATACTTTCTTCTACAAGTTTTGATAACTACTGAGACTAGCTACAAAATTAAGCATGGCTGCTCTATCTGGAAAGCTAGAGACTCAGATAGAAATCAAGACACCGGCTGAAAAATTCTACAAAACTTGGAAAACTGAAGGCCACAATCTGCCCAACGCCACTCCTACAAATTTGCACGCAGTTGAGGTTCATAAAGGTGACTGGGAAACTGATGGCTCCATCAAGATCTGGACTTATTCAGTAGGTACGTATGGAACAGAGCACCAGCCTACCAACAAAGCTTATGTAAATTATTATTATTATTATTATAATTAGTGATAACTGAAGCCCGAAAACCCCAATTCTTATGATCTATATCGTCTAGAAATAACAACATCCAAACCCCTAATTTTGCATTTGTTCACAGAAAATATATAGTTTGCCTATTTGTAAAAGTAAGTTGCAGATCACATTCATGTTAGGTTCCATCCCTTACAACTTTCATACGACTATGGTCAAAGTTCAAGACTATAAGAACGATTACTTCAAAAGAAATCAGAGAGTTTTTTTTTATATTTTTGGGTAAACTATATTTTACTTGTAAAAATATTAAAAATTAGAGATCCAGAGAGACTGGCTGTCGGCATTAGTTTGGTTTACTTTTCCTAAAAATACCCCAAAACTTGAAAATATATTGAAGTTTTGTTCAGTTTGGTGCCCAATTCTGGACTTTAGTTTAATTTTTAGACATTGATTTTTTTATTTTCGACTTCAAAATTTTGTTGTCTCTTTTGTTTTACTTTATTTTTTCATTAGCGAATTATCACACGTAACCTTATAATCTTAATAAATTCAATTAAACTACAATAAAGATATACAAAATAAAAAACCTGTAACCTTTTTCTGGATTGATTTTGTAATAAACCGACACTCAAAGTGAGCCAATCAGTTCACATAAATTTAACTTAAAATTAAGTAATTACAACATAAAATTAGAATCAAACTAAGTTGTTCAGTTTGATATATTGTGCCTAATTCTAGATATTATTATCTCATTATTATATACTAGGATTCTCTTGTGAACTTCTTACCAAAAACATAGGGTACTTATTAGATGCTAAGGTCAAAATAATTAATTTTAAATCATACACTAAAACATGTCACAAAATTTTTAAAAATTTAAGTGAATTTAGATTAAGAGAAGATCTTCAACTGTAAATTTTTGAATTAATATTTCCTTCTATAGGAGGAAGAAAGGAGACATACAAAGAAATAATTGAAACAAACGACCAAACTATGTCGGTGGCTTTGGTTGGGTTGGAAGGAGATGTGTTCAAGTATTACAAGAGCTGGAAACCCATCATTAAAGTTACTCCAAAAGAAGATGGGAGTGGAGGCGTGGCAACACTGACGCTTGAATATGAGAAATTGAACGCGGATGCTCCAGATCCACACGAATATTTGGATTTTTTGGTTCGTGTTAACAAAGATCTTGATGAACATCTTTTCGTGAACTGAAGGCGAAGTAAAAGAAATGTCTCTTTTCTACCAGTTGTGTAATAAAAATAAGGAAGCTTGAGGACTTTCAAGTTTGGTTATTTTTAATTAAATTTGGAACAAGTTTCTGCAATGCGAGATTGTGTGAGAGATATTGCAATTATTGGATCTCTGTTTGTTGTTATTTGAAGCTTTTATGATGTTAAATTATTAAATAAAATCATTTATGGATGAACTTAGTTCAATTCAAGTTCTGATATATATATATATATATATATATATATATAACTGGCTTTCACACACACGTGAGATTGAATTTATTCGAATTACTTTTACTAAACCAATTAATCCAAATGAATCCAGATAATAATTACAATAACGCCTTAAATTCTAAATATAATAATTTGATCTTACAATTCAAGATTATTTGTTTCATTAACTGTGCGTTTTTGTTGTATTCCTTCGCTTTAGGTAGATTAAATGTATCATATCCCTAGTATTAATGAAGACAAATATATGGAATTGCTAAAGCTCAAGTTCGCTCAATGAAAACCATATATTTGGGATAAAAGAAGCACAAAATCTAATAACAAATTCATGATAATCATTCGTTAAAAAGAAACACTTGGTGTTTTAGAGAGCTTAAACCGTCTTATGATAGTAAAGTATAGTTTAATATTAAACTATTTAAATAATTTTTAATTTTTTTAATTTACATTCTAAAATAAAATCAATTCACAAAATTATTAAAATACATTCTAAATAATTTATTATTAATTATATAACATATTAATATATTTTTAAAAGTTAAAGATAAAAAAATAATACACGTTCATTTTATAGAATAGTTTTAATTTTTTTATCAACAATGTTAAACCAAGAGCAAATTATAATTACTTTTATGATAAGAAGATGGAAATCTTTTTTAATAATATGAACCTTGTTCTCGTGGTTGCTGCTTCCTGTTAAATATAAAAGGAGGAAGATTTTCTATATTTGATGAATACTTTTATGATAATATGTTTGTATTCTTTTCAATAATATCGTGTGGGCTTTGTAAATTAAGCGATTTCTCCTTCTATAACTATGAATTTTAAGATGATATTATTTTACGATTATCTTTTTAAAATAATAGTCGAAGGTCCTTCAATGCCCGTCCATAAAGCATACACAAAATTCTATATAAAGAGCTGGCTGTAAACAAGTGTTCTTCACCACTGCCTTTTGTGTCCTCTTTGGTGTTCAAATATTTGCTTTGTGAATTTCATCAGCCAAGAATTAAAAAAAAATGTCTCTCGCCGGTCAACTGGAGACAGAAATAGAAATCAAGGCTCCGGCAGCTGCATTTCATCATGTTTTCAGCCACAGACCACACCATGTTTCCACTACGACTCCTGAACATATTCAGGGTGCTGAGTTGCACGAAGGTGAATGGCGCAAAGTAGGCACTATCGTTGTCTAGACTTATATGCATGCTAAGCCCTCCACATACCTAGGTTTCGTAATTTTTAATTTTTAGTTTTTATAACTGTAAATCAAATCTTTCTTCAAACATTAATGCGAAGGAAAGAAAAATAAGATCAGAATGTATTTTATAAATGTTATGACAAAACAAAAATAAATTTCTCTCTAATTCATTTGTGCTAAGAATGAATCGCAAATTGCTTGTAATAGTCTAAGAGAATTTATAAAATCCAACACAAAATGGAGACAACCGTCCATAATCCAACTATAATATTTTCTACTAAAATTAACTTTAAAATTTATGAATCAAATTTCAGATCTTACTTTCATAGCCATCATTTGCAAATTAGCTTTTTATTTATTACTTTTTGTGCTACCGATGAACAAACATAAATTAATTTTTTTAAAAAAATATTGATGTGACAGAGAATCGATAGTTGCTTTATTATTTTTACAATTTAAATGAAAATCAACTAGATTATATTTGTGTAGACCTGATTGTTCTTTGCACAAATGATAGCTGGAGTTCGGGAAACTGTTAAGGAGCTAGTTGAAGCAATAGATCAAGGAAACAAAATAAGAACTTTTAAAGTGCTTGAAGGGCATCTACTTGAGAAGTATGATGACTTCCATACAACCGCTCAAGCCATTCCAAAGGGTGAAGGCAGCTTGGTTCGTTGGACTATAAAATATGTGAAGAAGAGCGCAGATGTTCCAGAAGCCCATGGAATAAAACTGTTTGAAAATATGACCAAAGATATTAATGCCCATCTTACACAGAAGGCATCGATCCATCGGATCAGTTCATATTTCTGAGTGCATGTTTGTGTGTGTTTAATTTGGTCTTAAAAATAAGAGCTTCCGTGGAAGTACTTGAATAATAAATGGTTTGGACTTCGGGCTTGATTGTGTATCTGTGCCAGCAGATTTATAGTTTGAGTCGTTAATATCTTTGTATAATATTTTTTATATTACAATCTCAGTTCATGATATATTATTGTCACATGTTCCATATAACTATCAAGTTATAGAATATATGCTTATCTCATCTATTCAACTATGTTATAAGAAAACCTATTATGAAAATAATAATCAAGATATAATAAAATTGAAGAACAAAATCAAAACAAGAGAGAGATAAAGTTATCTAGCCTGAAGCAAAAGATCAATTCTTACTTTATGTTAGTGTAGCAAATCTCTTCAACTTCAAGATACAACCAAAAAAACTATCAGTCACTCTTCTCAATGGCTACAATCATAAAAAAGAGACGTCATAGTTGGCAAGAAAATGCAATTTACAAAATCTAGAATAAGATAAATTAAGAATGGGTGTCTTGAGTGCTGAGAGACAAACCTTTTATACATTAGTGACTAGGTTTAGGTACAAAACTATTAATGAATATAAATTTTAATTTTAATATTGTATACAATAATCGTAGTAGAGTTTATTAGGAGAATTAAATATCCCAAAATTCGATACCCTTCCAATTTTTAGATTCAATATCCCAAAATTCTTAATTTTTCAAGAACACTCAATTGTCCTTATTGTTATCTCCACTAGTGTTAAAAAGTACTTTTTATTCTTGAAAAACAAGTGCTTTTGTAAAAGTACTTGTATAATGATAAATGATTTCGGATACTATGTTAATTGTGATAAATTGTACCAGCTGATTTATTTACAGTTGGAGTGATTTATATAGAAAGGCAATTAAAAAGATAAGTGCAACTGCCGCACGACCACGTGGTTAAGAATATTAGCTATGATTTATATAGAAAGGCAATTATGCATGAACATAATATTTTATTTTTAATTTGTTTTAAGAAATTGGAACACAAGGTAAGGAATGACCATTCAATCTAAAAATGGCTGTTTTTCACATGCAAATTCAATTTTATTTGATAAATTTTATAAGATAAATTCAAATATTTATTTTTAATTTTAATATTCAAAACAATTCAAATACAAGATTAATATTAAAGCCATTTAATATAATATTAAATTGTCACTTGACTTAAAATTTTAAATTTGAGTGCAAACACAAGAAGAAAAATTATCCTGCTGAACTAATGTCAATATAAAAGAAAAAACACACAAGAATTTCACCAACTAGAAACATTTTTGTCATTACGATTATTGACAGAGGAACTGGTATTAGCCTTTAGATAGAAATCATAGAACAATTTGAGGAACTGATAAAAGAGAAGAAGGCAGCGTGTAGAAATAAACAAGGATTTTAGCCTTTTATTTATAAATTAGTTTAGGACGATAATTTCCTCAAATTATTCTATAATTACCTTTTGGTATAAGCCACAATCAATATACTTTTACTGTAAGTCATGAGATTTTTTAACAATAGCCAAAACTGAAGAAATGTGGATGATTGGCAAAAACAACCTAACAATAGAATGCCAATTATAATCGTTTGACATCGATATTGTAAAATGACCACGGATTAATGTCAGAGCTTGAATACTACTTATATTCGCCCATTTGAATAGACGAGCCAACGATACTCTAGTGGCCTCTACAACAATCTCAACTGATGGTGATTAACGAGAGTCGGGGGTAGAAATAGGGACTGATACGTTTTTAACATAGAGACATTTTTAACATATAAAAATCTTATAATCCTAACCACCTCTATTATTCATTACCATCATAATTTATGCTCGTAGCACCTTTTTTTTATTTGGATTTTAATGTGTAAATTGACAGGACGTGCAGAAAGCCCACCTAATTTCTGAATCTAGACAATTAGCGGATTTTTGTATCTGCCATATTATCTTTGCATAATTTTATATATAATTTATTGTAATTTTCCAAACATGAATGAATTAGCCTGATCTACGAAAGGAATTTAATCTCTACTTCCAATTATTATCATTAATTTCGGAAACTTAAATGCAAACTTCTTTAAATTATGCTAATTAAAACCAACTTATTTAAGATTTTTAATCGACAAAGACATGTTTTGGTCTGTTTTGACGACATAATCTATACCAAACACGATTCAATAGACCAACCAGATTATTAATATATTATAAAGTGATAAAATAATCATTTATTAAAAGGTGCCTCTGAAATAAATCCTTAAAAAACTATTTTCAATACCCAAAAACATTAATTCTCTTACTAATGCATCCTAACATTCCGAATCAAGACAATTGAGTTAGCTTTTTAATTAATTTAGTTTAACTACGACAACTAATCTATGCTCCATGCCATATCTGAAAATTTCACTTCTCTCTCTTTATCATTGTCGAGTTTTTTAACCTATATCATTTTGTCTTTAGCATAATTTCGTAAGTTCCTTTCATTTTCAAAGTAGAAATCAATCAGAGTGCGATTTGGTTAGGTGCGTACGGAGAATTATTTATTCGTTACCTGCTTCCGATATCGATTGAATTAATCAGTACTTCTCACATAGTAGTTGAGCGATCATTTTCCACAGCCGAAATTCCGTCAAGTTTGGTCTTTTGCCTGTTTGTTGTGAACTATACTGAAAGAAAAATAAAATTTTCTTTTTAATTTCTGGGAAGTTTTCAGTTTTCTCTTTCTTTGATTTTCACTTTGGCCTATTTGGCCTTCTTCTTGATCTCCCCTTATTACTTTTATTAATAAATTATATGTCTAAGGTCCCTTCCCTTAGAGATAGCTTGAAAAACAACTCTATATATGTAGAGTTGTTGGAACAGATTCTTTTTAATTTTACTAAATTCAACAATAATTGATCAGATGATGTGAGATGTTTCCTGAAAATGTTACTAATACAAAGTGTAGAATATCAATCTTAAAAACATCAAATATTATTTTTGAGATCCTAAGAACCAATATTAAAATTTAACAATTTGAATTGAAATTCAAACTCTAAAAAAATTAAAATTTTTATTAAAAAATCATGATCCAAGGATTAAAAAAATTAAAAATCAAGAATAAAAACCTTTATTCAAAGATTAACTAATTAAAAATTAAGAGTATCCTGATCAATTCATATTTTTTGAATCAAATCAATAAGTGTCGCTTTAATTTTTTTTCGCTCTTAATCTTATAACTAGTTCAATTGAGACATGCCAAAAAAATTTTGTGAACTTATTATTATTGATTTTCATTAATTACTCCATTTCATTTCTTAATGCATAGATAATCTTTGATCTGTATTTCTTATTGGATTTGTCCTGCTTCTTGTCCGAATTAACGATTCTAAAATGTACTCCACCGATAATAGCAATCATTATTATTAAGTTACTACTTGAATGTGAGCAAATAATAATAATAATTATTAACTTACAAAAGATTGAACTTTTAGATAAGAGTTCAAATAATAATATTAAGTTTTAACAGTATTTATGTTGAAGATTGATGTCAAATAATTTGTCCTGTGACTGTATCAAACAAAGATACAAGAGAAAAAGATTTAAAAAATGTACACCTTTAATAATAATAATACATTTTGTTGGAGTTGTTACCTCGGTTATATCCTTGACATTGACTAAATTTCACTAAATTCAACAATAATTGATCATATGATTGAGATGGCCCCTGCGACTATTGCTCATGGATACATAATCTTTGACCAGTATTTATTATTGAATTTGCCCCACTTCTTGTCCGAATAAAAGATTCTAAAAATTTGCTCTAATAAATAATAATAATATTTATGTTTTTTTTAAATAAATATAAATGATAATTTTAAAAAATTTAAAGGATAAAATTTCTATTCATAAAACTCTTAAAATATAAAGTAGCTATACCCAAACATTAGGTTAAATTATGAAATATTTATATGTTTTTTTATACTGCTCCCGCAGAGAATGTTGACTGTTCATGATTCTGTTCACCGCCTAAGTACTGTTCAAGCGCGACTTAAGCTTATCCCTGGATTAAACAGTTGCTTTGGCACTGTTTATCACCGTTTATGCATGCACTGTTTATGATACTGTTCATCTACTTGATGGGTATTAAGCAAAGGTTGAGAGCAAACCACCGGTCCCCCGATACTGTTCACGAATCACTGTTTACGAGAATATTTATATATATATAATTTATACTGTTCATAAATTCTTGTTTATCAAACTTATATATTTTAAGATATAATGAATCAACATTATATGTAAACTTAACAAGATGGAAACTTTTCTTTTGTAATTATAAATAGAGTAGATGATTTTTACGCGTAGGTTGGATGTCTGACTTGTGATTAGAAAATGGCATCCCACTCTTGTGACTTTTTTGGAATCACAAAAAGAACATTTGTGAAACAATTAAACAGAAAATTGTCAATTAAAGTGGAGATGAGCTTCTCATTCAATTATAGATTATTGCTCAAACATTTGATTACTGTACAATCTTATATTAGTTTGATAAAGGAGTTTCTCACCAGACGTTGAACCATACCCCATATATATATATATATATATATATATTTAGTAATTAAGATTTATTTAATTATTTCTCTTGATAGTCATTTATCGTATCTTCATATATCCAACTCAATTTAAAAGCTTTCAAAATTTTGATTATTCTTAGTTATTAGAGATTCTAATATAGTAAATGTATCATTTTAAAATTTTATTGAGAAAAAAAGATTTTAAAATTCAAGAAATAGAATAATTCAGAATAATTAGTCGAAATTAAATTATAAAAATTTTTATAATAAATTTACTTACAATTAAAATAATAAAAATTTGTTTACGTTTAAACGTTAAAATACCTAAAATTGATTAAAAAAATATGCAAAATATTAAAACTTAAAACTAACAAATTAAAAATATTAAGATTTAATAAGCCCTAAATGAATTTAAAAATCGAATAAATATCTAACTAATCAACCTAAGCTTACTACAAATAAATTTCAATAACAAATTTAATCAGTATTTAATGAAACAATAAAAATAAATAAAATATAAGAATTTATTATCAAAAAAATCTTATGAAAAATCTCTTCATATGGTAAAAATCTTTTGGACTAATAATAAGAGCTACTAAAATATTTTACTAATAAAAAAAATTTATAAATATAATTTCTTATAATAACTTTTATAACTCAATCTTAACTAACTCTCTTGAGTGATCTTTTTTAAATTATTTTATCTTTAAAATTTTAAATTTTTTTTTAATAAAATGCTTAAACCTCTAGTCACTAACATCAATCAGAATTTTAAAAATTTTATAATTAGATTTATAGAGAATGAAAGTTTTTAAAAAATTATCAAAAAATACTTATATTAATTTCACTCACAAGAATATAATTTATATTTTCTCTCAAAAAATAAATAATACTTTTAAACAACACAGATGACAAAATTTCTGCTCAAAAAGTTTTAAAATTATAAAGTAGCTATCTCCTAACCATTAGGTTAAACTCTTGCATATTTATATTTATATATATATATATATATATATATTGAGCATTGTCAATGATAACTATCAGTGAGTGTGTGTGTGTGTGTGTGTGTATATATATATATATTGAGCATTGTCCATGATAACTATCAGCAGCTCAAGCACCATTCAAGTATAGACCGAGTGAATTGCCTAGATTACACAGCTACCCAAATGAAAGTCGAGTAGAGGTCAAGCGCTAACATATTGTTTGGCACTGTTTACCACTGTGTCACAAGTCAATGTTCACGATTGTGTTCAAGACACTGTTCACCTTGTTCGAGCCGATATCAAGCAAAAGTCGAGCGCCAGCCTTCTATCTCTTGGATACTGTTTATCTACTATATTATAACATTATTATTTCGTGTAAATCACTTAAAAAACATTTTAATAACTACTTTCACCCTCCTTAATCATCGCCAGTTTAGGTTGCTGCAGACGCCACTAGCAAGTTGTCGGCTCATTTATCCAATTGTGCAAATATTATTAGTATATATTCACACTCTGATATTCATCCGTCGATAAAAAAAAAGTCACTTTATATTATCGAGGTCAAAGGATTAGAATTGGCAGTATATTATCGATTTCCATTATAAAAAGTATTAATAGAGCAATAACTATGTAGGACGCCTCCATTCATCTTAATAATAATTATATGACCTCTTTGTACCATTCATTGAAAATATATGTGTGTGTATATATATATATATAAAAAATCCAAATTATATACAAATGACTTACATTATTATTATTATTAATTGCCTGGAAAATCCTACAATCCTAACCACTTCTCATTCATTACCATCAATTATAATATATCCTAACCACGTCTCATTCATTACCATCAATTATAATATATCCTAGGTCGGCATCTTTTTCTTATTTGTACTTATATGTGCAAATTGACATGGCATGACCAACCCCACCTAATAAATACTGTTTACATTTATACCATGTGATAAGATGCTTATGGACCTACATAAATCATGCCGCGTGATATATCTGCCTCATTGTTAAGATATTGTCGATTTTTTGTGTCTCTGCCGTATTGTCTTCGTAAAATTTTGTCTATAATTTCTTATACTTTTCCAAGTGTGAATCAAGTACTGTGATCGAGAAACAGATTTAAAAATACTATTTTCAAGCCTCTTTTTATTATTATCATTGATTCCAGAAATTTCAGTGCGAGCTTCTAAAATTTAGATAATTAAAGCCAAAATGTTTAATTGGTAAAAGATAAATTTTGGTCCTTTTTAAAAATCAAGATTCTCTCTTAACTTTTTTAATTATTAACTTAAATAGATATTAATAATATAACAAATAATAAAATATTCAAATTGTTTTTAATCTTTTTTATTTATATCGAGATAATAAAATTAATTTATAAATTTTAATAATATACATTATAAATTGTTCGTTTTTATTTATGTCATATGTCATTATTTACTTAAAAATCAACAATAGAAAAGATTAAGAAATAATCTTCGTATTTTTTTGAACAACATAATCTATACTAAATACTATCTTCAACTCTTAAAAATATTGATTTTTTTATAAAATGAAATTTATTGTCTTTAATAATAAATAAAGCATTTTTTTTAGAAAT
The DNA here is from genome assembly GCA_019650275.1 of Xylocarpus granatum. Taxonomy (NCBI): domain Eukaryota; kingdom Viridiplantae; phylum Streptophyta; class Magnoliopsida; order Sapindales; family Meliaceae; genus Xylocarpus; species Xylocarpus granatum. Next base: position 39,735 of record BNST01002960.1, read on the forward strand.
AAAATACAGTGCCTCCCAAAATTTCGAAGCAAGACAATTAGTCCATGCAATAATATTTTTTACCCTTGTTTTAATTAAGATTACTATATATGCTCAAGCAATAAGAATCTTTTAGACCCACAAAAGTTAGTCATTGCTGATTTTTTAGTCCACATTATTTTATAAGTTCCTTTCATTTTCACAGAAGAAATCAACTAGAGGGACTTGGTTACTTGCTTACGATACCTCAGCTATCAGAGATGAAGAGATATATTATAATTCTATGACATCTATTTACTTTTTATAAGAAGTATTTGTTGGCTTCATGGACCCCAACCCCGACTAGTCATTGAAATTTCAATTAGGTCTATTATAATTTTATATAAAATTTCATAAATAAAAAAATATTTAAATTAATTTTTAAATAATGTCTATTATATACTAAAACAGTTAAATATTATTTGAAATAATATTTTAAAAAAAAGTATAGTGTCTTATAAATAAAGTACTAATTTTAATAGTACAATACTATAAATTATTTATTTGTATAAAATTATAAATATTTAATTTAATATATATATATAATTTAATAACATAAATAAATTGTTTACTTGTATAAAATTATTTTAACTATTTTAAAATATTTTCATAATCATTAAAACTAGTTAAGTTAAAAATTTTTATTTTAAAAAAAAGAGAATGAAAATAGACATACACTTGTAAATATAAACAATTCTTTACTTTTTAAAATAAAAATTTTAATTTAACTAATTTTAATAATAATAAAAATATTTACAATAGTTAAAATACTTCGATAAAAATAAATAATTCATAATATTATCTATATATTCATATCATTTAATTATATATATTTATTAAATTAAATGTTTATAATTCAACATAAGCAAGCAATTTATATTATTATTTTATTAAAATTAACATATAATTTTTGTATGTTTATTAAATCAAATTAAATATAAGAATAATTTTTAAGGATATTTTTGTTAATTTTTAAAATTTCAGCAGAGATATATGTTAAATTTCAAAACTTTATAGAAGGTACTGTGAAAAATATTACTAATATTTAAAATTATATATAAAGATATTTTAGTTATTTTATTATTTTAATTATTATTGAGGAGTACTTTTTATTAGTTTTGAGAAACTTTATATTTAAATATTATTTTGCCAAACTTCAGGAGAGGTATTTGAAAATATCCCTATATAAATATATTCTTACAGAACATTAATTAGCTTCTATATAAAGGCAAAAACCATTGTGTATTTCTACACTGCTCTCTCTTTTATTAATTCCTTCCTAGTTGTTTTGCAAATATAATCATAGTTAAAAGAAAAATGTCTCTAGTTGGTCAGATGGAAACCGATATAGAGATCAAAGCGGCGGCTGCTTTGTTTCATGATGTCTTCAGCTGCAGGCCACACCACATCTCCAACGTTTGCCCCGATAAAATACAGGGTGTTGACTTACATGAAGGTGATTGGGGCAATGTTGGCTCAATCGTCTGCTGGAATTACGTCCACGGTAAGATTACAGTAATTCATAATTCCATTTGTTAAGATTCACGTATTTACTTCATCTTCGTACTTATATCTCGGATTTTGGATTTATATTTCACGTGAAAGAGGATGTTAAGACATATTTCTCATACTAATATTAGATATTCATTGTCAAAGCATTTTGAAATTTCATAAAATTACTATCGTATTGCGCAAACTACAGATGGGATTCCTGAAGTTGCTAAGGAGATAATTGAAGAGATAGATGATGAAAAGAATTCAACAACTTTCAAGGTGATTGAAGGACATCTACTAGTGAAATACAAGAACTTCCATTTCATCGTCAAAGCAACTCCAAAGGATCAAGGAAGCTTGGTGCATTGGACTTTGAAATATGAGAAGCTGAGTGAAGATGTCCCAGAGCCGAAAGGAATGCTTCAACTGGCGATGGATGTTACCAAAGATATTGATGCCCACCTTACCCAGCAGGCATAATTAAACACTATTACCATACTTATTTTTCCCGTGTATTTTTCTTCTTGTTGCTGTTGTAATTATAAGTTAATAGTGTGAGAAAATTTCGTTGTACTTTGTTTATGGTTGTGTCGTCTTAGTAATAATAATAATAATAATGGGGAATTTGACTGTTGACCTACTAGTCTTCAAATTAATTATATATTACTTCTAGAATTTTTATTCATAACCATTTATAAGTTTCTGACAAACTTTAAACTAAATTTATTCATACTTTTGAAAGATTATACCATGCTAGTTTTAAAGTAGCGGATGACCTTATTTTTGTTAAATCTAAAGCAAATGAATGGAATTTAGACATCTAAATCATCTTACACAATAGTCCAATAATCTTGAAATAACCGTATTTTCATAAAATTATAGTCACGTCATTATTCCTTTTCTTCTTTGCATTTATTGATTTATTTTTCGATTCTCTAATAAAATTTTAAACTTTATATTATCAACTGTAAATATATTTATATGTTTTCATAATTATGAATTCTCACGCGACATATATAACAATTCATTCATTCATTAATTGATTTTTTTTTCTTGTTCACCCAACTTCTGCCGCTTATTAAGAAGTTTTTGGGTGCAGGCAGGCTCGTTTTTCTTATATGGGAAAGACTTCTTCCTATTTAATAAGATACTTGTGTTTTTTATTTTTAAGTTGTTTATGGTTTATTTTGTGATTTAGAGTGAAAATCATTTTGATAGAAATTATGAGTTTGTGGTTTTGATTTCATAAACTTGGAATGCTCTCTTAAATATTGTCAAGAAGTTTTCATATTATTTTTGGAGAGAAAAGTTGTGCTTATTAAAAGTTGTTCAATGATAACTAATAAATGCCAAAACTTATATATGCCAACACCTTACAGGTAAACTTCTAAATTAAATTTTACAGAAAAATAAAAATAAAAATCTCTCAAGAAAAAATACTCAAATAAATTTCACTAATAAGAATTTGCTTTATATTTTCCCCCAAGAAGCATGATAGGTATTGCTCTCAAGAAAATCAAGGATGTATTTTTGCTTAGAAAGCTTTAAATTCATTAAGGGGTCATCATCCATTGCATTAAACTTTTTAGTATTCACTCGCGTGTGTTTGTGAATACTGTTCAAACAATATGACCGCTCGAGTGAAAGTTGAACAAAGGCCAGGCACTGTAATTGTTCATCACAGTTCATGGGGGAAGACTGTTCACCTCGATCAAGCACAGGTCAAGCATTGCGATTATGTACATTTTGCACTATTCATTCACTATTCATCATTTACCGCTTAAATGGCACAGTTTATTGGATACTGTTTATCAAACCCAACCACTTTTGATACAGAATGAGTCAAGATCAAATATATACTTAACATGTTTCAAGATTATATCTACACGAAGAAGTGATGCACTAAAGACAAGAAAACGAAAGCTCACCAGGAGACAGAAGCTAAGCGCCCTAAGTGCACCCACCTGGCACAAAATACATGGTCGGACAGGGGTTAGCCAAAAGTTATGCGCCCACAGAGCGTCTGGCTCTCGAGCAGACTAGCAGATGCCCAACGGTTACCAAGTTGGTGCTCAAGCGACCGAGGCTATTTTCTTCACAAAACCTAGGCGAGAGAGCGCTCATTTGGCACCCAACCGCACCCGCAGCAATATAAACATTTTGTTGATTTAGAGTTAGGCTTTAGAGCGGCTGTCAGAGGATTTTTGAGCTTACTTCATATTCAGAGCTTCTTTGAGTTCAAAGAGATTGTTACTTTTTCATTTCTTTGTGAGAAATTAATCTAGTTTCAAGTAAACAAGCTTTGCTAAACTACTTCCCTTGAGACCAAACCACTAAATATCCCATCACCAATATTAAAAGAAAGGAACCAACAATACTAACATTGTATTTGGCTATGGATTGATTATGTTTTTCTCTAAAACTGTTTATTACTTCGCAAATCAATTTGATATTTCAAATCTCCAAGGACGTAATGGAAGAGATAGACTATGGAAACTTGGAGAATTAGAAGAGCAACTCTTTCGTCTTTCAAGCCACTCCAGAAAGCTTCTTTAATTGGATTTCTAGCGTACGGGAAGCCGAGTCAGAATGTTCCCGAACCTAACGCCATGCTTCAATTTCGAATCGATCTCAACAGCGATACTGTTGAAAATGATATAAACCATTGGACAACCACTCAATAGTCGGAAACTTGTAACCTCCTTACAAGATGTTCAGGCAATTTTTTTTTAGGTTGAAGAGTATAATTCTCTCAAAAGAAACACAGTGCGTGCGTGCGTGCGTGTGTATGTGTGTTCTAAATGTAGATTCCTGACTGATATCAGAACCAACAAGATGGGGCTGCGGTAGATATCTTATCAATGATATCAACTCTAAAAAATAAATAAACCTGAATTTATTATGAGCAAGCACTCGTAGTCTATTTTGAGAGCTCACCTCAGGTGTAGTTAGCCTGACTTCTACTTGAACCAAAATCGTTTTAGCTAGTTTACTCTCCTAATTCTACTTGAACAAAATTTTGTTTTTATTTTTTTTTATTTTTAAGATAAATGAATTTTAAATATCTCAATTATCCTATTCAAACACTCCGACAAAAATGGATGATTATATTGTTATCATTGATTAACTAGCTCGAACTAACATATATAACTTTACTACTGACTACTATAGAACTAATCCAAGTAGAAAATAGAAATGACATGCCACTATCCAAGAAAAAATTTCTCTTTAAGACCACCATGCTCCAAGTAATATTCATATCTAGGTGACACTGTCAGTCTCAGAAAAATAAAAATATAAATGATATACCATCATCCACGAAAATATTCTCTCTAGGAGCACAATTCATCAATGTTTCCATCAAAAGATTCGTCTCAATGCCATCCTCATTAAGTTGGACTTCTTTATCAATTATCACGATTCTAGCAAGCAGCAACTAACAACCAGCAACTAGCAATTCTTTCTCTCTTTCATTTCTTCTCAGCATTAATTAATAAAAAAATTATATGAATCCAAGACTTTTTCGGATTGTGCGAATTTTGTTGTACTTTTAATAGAAAATAAAATTGAAAAGGTATTTGATAACAACAAATTTTAGTGAAAATCACTCATTTTTCGCTTATTATTTAATCCTTAGTGGTTTCATTCAATAATAGTTGTGACTTAAAAGTTATTGCATCTTAATAAAAAAAACATGCCAATCATGGCTAACAAGGAAAAAAATGAAAAGGAAAATTTTCCTACAATAGATATCCCACTATGCATACACTAACTTGTATATAAAGACTGGAAGCAAGTAAATTTCTTCACCTCATCCTACTGTTTTGACAGTGAACAACAGCTGCTAATGAATGGCCCGAGAGCAAACATGTCTCTTACTGGTGAGATGTCTGCGGACGTCGACGTCAATGCTCCGGCCGCTATGATTCATGAAGTTTTCACCCGCAAGCCCAATCACTTACCCAATGTTTGCCCTGATAAAGTTCAGGCTGTTGATTTACTCGAAGGCGAATGGGGTAAAGCTGGTTCTGTCATCTGCTGGCGTTATTATGCCTATGGTAAGCCCATATAATTCACAATTTTATCATGTCAATCCATAATTACTAATCCTACATGGTATAATAACATCCGGTGTCTTTTGAGTTTTTACACTTTCACAAATAGGTCCCTAACTCATTTTTTAAATTACTGAAATATTACTTGTGTCAAGATAACATACTCTCTGATTTTTATGATGGTCAAATATTTGAAACCAGAGAAATAATTAATATAAATTGATAAACTATACTTCTTTGTAAAAGTCTAAACTTTTAGGGAGAAACATTACTATCCCAACTCCACTTAATAGTAATTTTTAATTGTTGATATATATTTGGTAGCAGTTTTGATACAACAAATTATATACAATATTTTCTAAGAATCAGAAGCATCTTTAAGTAATTTTTTTCAGAAAACACTCAATAGCAAGTACTACCGTTTACTAGAAATGTTACTGAGTAAGAACTTTCGGAAATTGGTCGGATCTACCATAAATATACAAGATTTGAAGAGAGAGTAATATTTATAAGAATAGAATCAACAATTTGGCTATGAATTGATCACGATTTTTTTATCTCAAAACTATTTATTATTATGGAAATCGTAGGTGGGAAATCTCAAATTTCCAAGCAGGTAATGGAAGATATAGACTATGAAAACAAGAAAACAACTTACAAGGTGATTGAAGGGAGTCTATTGGAGAATTACAAGAGCTTCTGTTTTGTGCTGCAAGCCAGTCCAAAGGATGAAGGCAGCTTGGTTAGTTGGACTTTAAAGTACGAGAAGCTGCATCTGAACGTTCCAGAGCCCAAGGAATTACTTCAAATCGGAATTGATTCCATCAAAGACGTTGCTGCCAACCTTACCCCGCAGGCATAAACCCAGCTAAAGTCATTTTATTTACACTCTATGCACGGGTGCTTTGTAAGAAAATAAATAAATAAAAGAAACAAGTTGCAAGGTTTACCTACAATGTGTGTATCTTTGTATGAGAATAATGTATGCTACATACTCTAAATAATAAAGGTTTGAGACGTTCGGCCTCAATGTGTTTATATTGCACAAAGTCCATTTACAACAATGTTTCTCTCTTTTAATTGTGAAAATTTCTAATTAGATTAAGAATTTCCATATTCGAAAGATTAGGCTGAAAATGATAACTTTATATAATTTCACATTTGAACTTATCGTCGATGATCTCCTGCAGTATGACTTGGAAGTAAATTATAAGTTTTTGATGAATTTCAAAGCAGTTTTATGATAACTTCTAAAATTTGAGATAAAATTTCTGATAAATTTCAAAATGATATATTGTGTCCAGCAAATCACGTTAGAAAATAATGAAAAAAAAAGATGTTTATAAACTAAATAAATAAATAACATACATACAAAATTCAAAAGATTATTTATTTCAATTAATGTGACATATGATATGACAATAAATTGCAATTGTTAGACAATTATCACAATAATGATATAATAATAATTTCAATAATTTTGGCACATGACACTCGTATAATTTTAAAAACAATACTCTTGGAAGAATTTTGAAGATAGAGAAAAAATTATTTTCAGCAACATATATTGAAAATATGTACAAATCCTTTATTTATAGAAAAAAAAACAAAGACTAAAATGATCATAACTCTAAATAACATAATGATGGTATTCACTTTTTATAAATTATTTAGATGATTATGGTAGACTATTATTTTTATTGTTGTATTAGTTCTTGTAAATTAGCTAGATATTGAAAAACATTTCCGTAATCTTTATTTGATTTTAATCACATATTATTTATTATCTTAAAATTTTATATTTATTCGTTGAATTGTATTGTGATACATCAATTTATGAATGAATTTATATACGTAATTTATAACACTAATGTATATATGAATTTTATCTAGCAAGTGAATAAATTATGCGGATGCCTACAGTAAATTGTGGAAAAGATTCAAGCCTATCGCAACTCGAGCCATACCCTAGGATTGGTATTCCCGATACTAGAACCACTCAAATCGGGTTTTGGAAGATATCTTATCAATCCTATGGATTCTTAAAAAATAAATTACATAAATAAATGGCACTCGATTATCCAAGAATAGTTCTTTTTGAGACCAACATGCAATGATGCCACAACGTTTCCATCATAAAATTCGTCCCACTGGCATCCTCAACAAGTTGAAACCCTTTATTAATCCTGACGATAAAGGCACGTCGCAACTAGCAGCTAGCAATGGTTTCTTTCTTTCATTTCTTTTCAGCAATAATTAGAAAAGGAAACTGAGTGGCTCCAGAATATTTATATAATTAAATTAATGTCAAATTTAATAGTATAAGTGTAATTTACTCATTTCATCGAGGATAAGAGACCTTCTTAACATATATACATAAATTCTGTTCTTATTTAAAATAATAATAAAATCTAACTGTTATTATTACTATTTTTAATTATAATAGTATAAATAAATAGCAATTTGTAGTGTATAGTTTAAAGTCTAACATTTCATTTTTCTCCTTAAATATATGTCCCATACTAAAACAACACAGTCAAGCTCAAAAAAGAATTAGCACTCGTTAATAATAGTATTTTTTAAATTTAAATTGAAAATTTTTTCTTTCTTCTTATGTGACCACTCATCTATGTACAATAAAATATCATTAAGTACCAGTTATAAGAAAGAATAAATAATCACCCTTTGATTGAATGAAAGGCCAAAGAATCAGGGATAAGAAAGTGGGTGAATATGATTCCCTCCGTCCGTCGACTAATAGAAACTAATGTTGTAATATGGAGTTTCTTTTCGACAATCAAGTTGATCCCCGTAAATGGATTATAGTTTTTTAAGTGATAAGGCAGCATATACACTTTTATCATTGATGGCTCCATTGCATTGCGCTTCAAAGTTTTACTTCTCTCCTATTTACAGAGAATACAATTTTATTTGAGGGGAATTGATAAATATATGGGTTGAATTTCTCTTCCTTCACCTGGTAGGGTTTATTACTGGTTGTTTATTACATTTAAGGCTGATTTTTTTTTATTTCAATAATTAATTTTTAAACTAGCTATTTTGTACAATCAAGTATAATTTTCTTATTTAAAGTGATTTTCATATACGTTTACTTCAAGAAAATAATTATTTATAATATTTTGTTAAATGCAAAAATCAAATTTTTTTTTGTTTATCATTCTTATCGATGGATTTTTTTTATCAAAATGGTCCAAAATACAAGCCTAATTATAATTTTAGCACGGCTCTCAAATCCTTATATTTTAACCAAAATTTACATTTTTGTACAAAATAATCCCTCATCCAACCTCTATTTATATGTAAAATGAAAAAAAAAGGGAATATAAAAGAAAAAAAATTAAAACAAACATATTTACAATCATATATGTGATTTTGTAGTAATGTATGAAAAACTTGTGAAAAAAATATAGATCAAAAAAATAATTGCTAAAGTTTCAATTTTTGCATAAGTCACTCAATGATTTCAAAATAATTGATAGATTTTAATATATTTCAAAAAATTCTGCAATGAATTTATTGAAAGGCTTTCAAAACACACTAAAATCTCTCAATAATTCTAAAATCATCAAGAAATTTTAATATATTTCTAAATGTTTTGTGATGAATTTATCTTTTAGACTGTTCTAAAATTAAAAATGAGTTCAGTTTTTGAATGATTTAGGATAAAAGCCCTCATCAAATATGAATGGTAGAAAGAAAGTCAATTGAACCTACAACCCAGCTTTCTTTTCCATCCTTGGAATCTCACTCACCCGCAAGTAATTAATTAATTAAAAGCAAAATATGTTTTCTTAAAAATATGTTTAAATAATCTGTATTATAATATTTTTAATGATCTCTAAAGATTTATTGGTTGATTTTTAAAAAATCGAAACATAAATAAAAATGGTAACCTATTAGAAGTAAATAAATAATTTATAAAAAAATGAATTTTTCATTCTCATAATTTTGAATTATTATCTTTTTAGCTCTTAATGTATCTCCTTTAAATAAGAGTATTTTAATGTGATTTCATTAATGAGTAATTACATAGTTTCTCTCAGTTTCTGAAACTTCTTCTTCTTCGTTTATCTTTATAAGTCTTGGCTCAGAAATAGTATTGATCTTTAGTTCAACAGACTCTAGTGGTTTACTTGAAACGAATTATTTATGATTGTATTCTGGGTCACCTAAAATTGAATTACATTTCAATTCAAGGTGAGATTTGTTTAAAACTGAATTAACTGATTAACTTTGGAAAAATTCATTAATTTCAAACCCACAAAGATACATAAATTAAAAATTAATGAAAAGAAACAAATGAAATAACGCCCACAGCTATTCGATAGTTGGCTGATCTCTTGGATGAAGGAGTTCAAGTCTCCCAAATATTCCCATATCTGACCAACAATGACGATTCTAGTAGAAAAAAAGTTAATAAAAAAGACAGCATTATGCAAGAAAAATTATCTTTGAGGCACCATGCCCCGGTGTTCCCATTATAAGATGCGATTTATAGATAGCCCACTACGCATACAGTAACTTGTATATAAAGGCTACAAGCCAGTGTTTCTTCACAGCTTCTACTGTTTAAAGAGTGAATAGCATCTGATTCTTGAATATCGTTAGGAAAAACAATGTCTCTTTTTGGTCAGGTAGCAGCAAATGTAGTGGTCAAAGCTCGAGCTGCTATGATTCATGAAATTTTCACTTGCAGGCCAAATCAATTATCCAATATTTGCCCCGAAAAAATACAGGGCGTTGATTTACTGAAGGTGAGTGGGCAAAGCTGGCTCCGTCATCTGCTGGCATTTTTTCAGTGGTAAGTCCTAAGTCGACAGTAGTTCATAATCTGATCGTGTAATTGTAAAATTGCTAGTTCTATCTGAGTTCCTGACATTTTACATTTTTACAAATAAAATACTGTTTTTAGTTCTCTAAAGCTGTTTATTGTTTGTCAATTATAGATGGGAAAACTCAAGTCTCCAAGGATGTAATGGAAGAGATAGGCTATGAAAACAAGAAAAAAACCTACAAGGTGATTGAAGGGAGTCTATTACAGTATTACAAGAGCTTCTCTTTCGTGCTGCAAGCTACTTCAAAAGGTGAAGGCAGCTTGGTAAATTGGACTTTAAAGTATGAAAAGCTGAATCAGAATGTTCCAGAGCCCACGACCATGCTTCAATTGGCAATCGATTGCACCAACGATATTGTTGCCAACCTTATGCCGCAGGCATAAACCCAGCTGAAATCGTTTGATTTACATTGCATCTGTGATTTATAAAAATAAATAAATAATATTATAAATAAATGTAAATAAACCTCGATGTTACAGGGTTTGTTTATAATGTACTGTATGTTTGTATGCAAAATAATTCGTACTCCTCTTAAGTAAAATAAAGGTTCATGAAGTTTGGCCTGAATGTGTTCATATTGCGCCAAGTACTTTTATAATCATATTGCGAAATTATGAGTTTTAAAAAATAAAAATGATGATGAGCACGACAAACAGAGTTTTAACCTCACCAAAAAGTATGGCACATTTGGTTAGAGAAAAACCTGTTTATTGTTTCTTCTTCGAAACAGAAAGGTGTCATTGACAGGATACAATGTTTTTAGCAAAGTTTTTTTTATGAATTTAGCCTTTCATGACTTAACCATTCACATACCGAAATACAAATAAAAATATAATTTCTTTGTACAAAGGTGGTATTGATTGGAGGAATTGATGGGTAAAGATATGGTTAAGCCTTTCATGACTTAACCATTCACATACCAAAATTTCTTTTTGAAAAATGTATGCTAAACAAATTATGATATAATTGCTTTAATTTTAGCTTTTTATTTTCCTCTAGTGTACAATTTAAATTGATAGCTTGTCAATGCATAATAAATTTTCATAAAGTACTGGCCATAGCCTAAATATACATAAAAATATATATGTAGCACACTTATTCATTGGTCCACGGTAGAATAATAGTGTCAAGTACTTTATAGAAGATAGACCCACGATAATTCGTATATGATTCCTTTCGCCCATTAATAACTAAACAAAATGCCAAAAGAATAGGGATTAAAAAACTGCAATGAATGTGAATCTGATTCCTTTAGTCCTTTGATTGATAGATAGATAAACGGATCAAAGAAAGTGAATTTTCATTTTGACTACTGTAATTATCATTGATGGCTGAATTGCACTTTATGGTTACATGATGCAAATGAACAACTTGGCATGCACATGGCAAGCTGTTGAATGCTGAAAGGTGGGATGTTTGAAGACTAAGTTGAAGTTGAAAACAATTATTTATTTTGAGGATTTTAATCGAGTCTTATTATAGCGGTTGCGTAGTTTTATTTGTTTGTCTTCTTATTTCTTTATCGATTCAATTTTCTTTTCTCTAGCAAAAGTTGTACCGTTAGGCTGTATTAAGCCCAATTGAAAATAAAGAAACAATCAATATTTGTCTACAAGTTTTTGTCTTAGTTTTAATGAGATTTTAAGTTTATTAAAAGAGACGGCAAATGAATAACTTGGCATGCATGTGGCAAGCTATTGAATGCTGAAAAGTGGGATGTTCGAAGACTAAGTTGAAGTTGAAGACCATTATTCATTTTGTTTTTATGGTTATTGCGAATCAGTTTTCTCTTTCTAAGAATTTTAGCCGAGTTTTAGTATAGCCATTGCGTAATTTTGTTTGTTTGTTTTTCTTATTTCTTTGTCAATTTGATTTTCTTTTTATAGCAAAAGTTGTTTTATTAGGCTATATTAAGCCCAATTGAGAATAAAGAAACAATCAACATTTGTCTGTAATTTTTTGTCCTAGTTTTAGTGAGATTTTAGGTTTATTAATAGAGATTTTTTTTTACACTAGCTTGGTGAGACGTCATAGTTTGAGAGTTGCTTCATTGCATCTATCAGGCTACTCTTGTTTTATTAATTTGTTTTGCTTATCCTTCTTTCCTTATGTAGTTTGTCTTCTTAGAGTTTTATTTTAATTTCTCATTTGGATAGTATTGTGGTTGGTCGTTGTTGAACAAATATTTAGGCACGTAAAAACTTAAGCAAACACACACACAACCTTTTAATGACTAATGAAGTGGGGATGTAAAGGCTGTACAAAACTTATCAGAATAGATCTGCAAAATTTCCGATGTTCACACTCATACTAATTTCATTAGTTACACCTAACAGACTACAGCATAAATTCCTACTGTACAGCAATAATTACCAACTGGCAATATTTGCTTCTCCTTAAACTTCGCTGTTTCGAAGCAAAGATTTCATCTCAACTAGTCCAGACAACTTAGCTACCATTTGCATATTTGTCGATATGAGAAATGTCAAGCACTTTGTCCGTTCCACTCGCTACCAGAAACCTGGGAAATTTTCAACAACCGTAAGTATGAAAATACGGAAACTACAACTCTGAATCACAAAAAAGAAATTTGAAAATGCGACTCACTTATCTCTGAGAGCTCTTATAATAGATAGACAACCTCCAGGAACTGATGATTGAACATTTACAGCAATATTTGGGTTGTGAATACTCTGTCGAAGATGTATCCAGCCGTGTTGTCCGTGTTCATCATCCCAAACTTTAGCCCTAACATGAATTTGCAGCAATTTAGAACATTTAATATTTGCACTGAAACTTGTCTGAAATTGAAATTTTCTTTTCAGTTTGTATGATCGTACCTGTACATGTGAGCATCAATGGCAGCGGGGTAGTCATCTGAGTCCACAAGGCAGCCTTCACTCACCCAGCAATCGCCGCAGGAATCTAATTCCCATCCATGAAGCTGCCCTTCCTGCAATTAATTAATCAAAAGTTTGTATAATTAAATGAATACAAGTAGTTTTTGACAGCTGAATCGCAAATTCGCAATCTGTTTTCTGTAAATACCTCAATGTATTTTCGGAATGTTTCAATGGCCTCGGAGCCTTTTGCCTTTGCATATCTAGGTTCGGATAAAATGTTCATCCTTAGTTCAATAGATTCTAGTGGTTCTTCAAGATCCTTTATGAGACTACCGATGCCTTCATCTAATCCTCTAAGTTTCATTCTTACCATTTCAATGATGATTTTTACAACCATGTAAGCTCCTGCACGAAAGAAATCAACAAATTGTTAGAATTTATTTCACACTTTCAGTGGATTACCATAATTATTCTTGTACATATTCTCTAATTAAATCGAATTGAAATATGACTAATATCAAATTGGAGCATATTTATAGACTCGTTTAATAAGTTCACAATTACGTTAATGATTCATATTGATGCACCCATAAGAGTACTATGATATATTGTTTACGACGAGTCTTTTTACAGTGTGTGTAAGTTAGAGTTGGCCCATTAAGCTAATTAACTATTCTCCATTTATGGCACAGAGTGTATTCTCCTCTCTTCCGTTTATGCACTCTCTGGTGACAACCCATTTTCGACCAAAGGCAGCGAGCATCGCAAAACTATATGGCCTCTACATATGTATTATTTAATTGTTTGTGTTGTGTCCAATGCAAAATCTTCTTGTTGATTCTGTCCATGGCGAGGAACAATGAAGTCAGAAGAAATGAATGTAATCAAATAATCAATTAGATGTGTTTGTAGAATTCAGCAGAAATATGACTCTGTATTAATTCAAGGTGGTATTAATTAGTTCAAATAGTACTAATCGATTAAATTAGGCAGCAAAATTCATTCATTTGACCAATGAATAACTAGAAACCAAAAATGACAGCAAAGAAATGCTAACAACTTACCATCATCCAGGAAATAATTCTCTCTAAGAGCACCGTGACCTGAAGTTTCCATCATAAGATGCGTTTCAATTCCATCTTCATTCAAATGAAATCCCTTATCAATCACATTCCGATAACCAACCCGGTACAAGCAATGATTCCCTCCTCTATCTGTAATAAATTTCGTAAGCGCCATGCTTGTCCGAGCATCAGTAACTATAGTTGTTCCAGGATGTTCCTGCAAAACAATGGCGGACATAAGAGCTATAAGCTTGTCGCCATTGATTGGGTTGCCTTTGTTGTCAACGACGCCGCTGCGATCGACGTCAGTGTCGAAAACAACTCCGAGATGGGCATTGTTTTCTAGCACGGCAGCTCTTGTTAGAGCCATTGCAGTTTTATCTTCAGGATTTGGAATGTGGTTGGGAAACATTCCATCTGGGTTGAGGTGTAGAGAGCCAAATGTGTCTGCTCCAAGCTTGTCTAGTACATCCCATGTGAAGAAACCTCCTGATCCGTTTCCGGCATTTACAATTATCTGCAATTTAGGTGCACTGGCATCATTATGTTACAATTTTCTTGAGGGATCATGTTTGAATTGAATTCTAAAACATGCAGACTAAAATTGACTGCGTACATTCGAATTTTAGCCTGAATTATTTAGATTTGGAATTTGAAAGATTAGACACACATTCTCGATTTTTTTTAATTACCCTACTATCATTTAATTACATAATATTTTATAATATTAATATGAAAATAATAATCAAAAAATTAATTATTTGTATCAACTCATTCATGAGTAAATTATAATATTATTGTTATTATATATAATTTTTATTTCAGTAAAAATATAATAATAATTATTTGTTACATTAATTTATATAAATAAATTTGTATAAAAATTTTATATATATAACCTTAGTGAATTTACAAACAAGCATGACATTGGCAAACTTTTTTTTGTTGCTGAACTTGAAATTTTCAGTTTTGGATTGTCTTGGGCCCAAAAAACCTGTGCTCTACCTTTGAGGACCTACTTGAAAACTCTGGCCCATTCTTGAATTAAAGCGCAACTAAAAATCAGCAATTCAGCTCCACATCTCCTTCGGTATGTTTGGACCTCAAGAAAAGCAAAGATGGAGTGTGGATAACACAAGATGAGATGGTACATGGCAAGAGTTTTATGCAGCTACATGCTGGAAAGAACACAAAGAAAGAAAGAACAAAACCTGAAATCCCTTGAGTGGAGTTTCATAGTGCGAGGGGTGGTTAATTCTCTCCTTTATGATATCTCTGAGATGTTTTGCATAAGCGCTCATGAAATCAACTCTTGCTGGAGAAGTTCTCAGCAAAGTAGACACCTTAGTAAGCCTACTAGCATACTTACGGGCTGCACCGTCGCATATCTCCTCCACTTCTGGGGACGTTAGCCCCCCTTTCTTGGTGAAAAATTTGAGACCGTTCCGAGTGTAAGGTAAGTGAGAAGCTGTCATCTACAAGACAACATCAAAAATTTTGTGAAATGTAAACACCAGTAAGAGTTAAGATTGCTGTACTCACCATTATAGAAGCATCGTAGGCAAATGGAGGCAACAACGTGCTCATGAAACAAGCCGGAGTTGTTGCGAGACCCATATCGAGCACCAAACAACCAGCGCGAGCAAGGCCTGCAAACACGGCGGCGCTCAACGACGGCCCCGAGATTCGAGGGTCTTTACCGAGAGATACTTTAACGTCCTCAACCGGACGTCCTCGTTCATGTTCCAAGCTTCTAATAACCCACTCGCCAAAACTCTCAGCAATGGCTTCTACAGCTGGCGGTGTAAGGTCGACTGTTCTACCTTTTTCCCCTTCCAAAGCCACGCCCCGAACGTCAGACCCGTTTTGGAGCCTCCGAATTTTATCCATTTCTTCATCAACCACAGCTTCGTTGTGCTTTGACGTTGTAGCAGAAGATTTTACGTGTATACATTTAGTTGAAGATGAAAGAAATGGAAATTTAATTGTTGTTTGAAACTTTTTTGGCCCTGGAGAATGTGGAAAGCTTGTTCTTGAGCCATTGTTCTGCACTGATATTGAGGATGTTGCAGTGGAAGCCATGAATGTTCAATTCAAGTTGGTGGTCTCTTGGTCTGCTTGGAAGTTTTTGAAGGGACGATTTTGAGGATGAAAGCAGGTGGGAAAGATAAGATTTACACAAAACAAACCATAACCTTACAATTTATCACAAGGCAAATATCCTTAAATAAACTTCCAAAAGCTCACATTTCTTTTCTTGTTTTATTCAAGCATTAGAAAATTTTGTTTCTGATACATAATTTGCAATAGAAAGGGAAAAATGGGATATTCTTGCTAGCTGTTCCGGGAATGCAACTTGTTTTCCACATTTCTATTCAAACTTACCTATAATAGCTGAGAATAAATAAATAATAACACTGTAATATTAAGCACTAATTAATAATAATAATAACATATTATAGAACAGCCTCTCAAGTCTCGTCTACTTCTGATTTTCTCTATCGGCTCCTCTGGATTCGTACAAAGTCCAGTTTCATATTCCTTCTTTACTCAACATCTCTTATTCAATATTCCACACGCAGCTCGGCCCATTTAATATGATAGTATAGCTCACTATCTGTATTGTATTGGACCTTTTGCATGGTTGGATCGTGTACATAGAAGCGCAAGCAAGAGCACATTCGAATTATGAATCGTATACATAGAAGCTAATATCCACACTTGTCTTAAGACATAAAGAGCAATACATTCAAGAAAATACACAACATGCAATTTTAGAAATTCAATACATTTAATTAATTTGATCACAGAGCATGAGATCCCAAACCCTTGCAACCAGGAAGCTCAACCCAATCAATCTGAATCTCAACTTCGCCGCATTCTACATTGTTTAATCTGAGACGCATGTTTTGGCTTATTTTTCCATTGTTCCATATAATGCTGCTCTCGTCGACGAGGCAGTTTGCCCTTGTTGGCTGAACTTTCTTGATCGCACAGCCGTTTGGGAGGTTTTCCAAGCCCATTTTTAGACATGCGAGATAAGGTTTTATATCTATGTCTGCTTCTCCCATCTTGTCGTCCACACTGAATGTGTCTTTGTCGAAAACTGTCTGCAAAAGTTAATGCAATAAGATGCATACATTTATCTAGTCAGATCTTTCAGTATGATAACCAATTTTAAAAAAAAGTTTAAATATGATCATATTCTACTGTGATTAATTTGGGAAGCACAAAAGAATCTCTAAGAAATATATACCATGATTATATTCTGACCTAAATTCTCACTAAACAAATAGCCTCGTGATAAAAGAAATGGATTCCTAGTCGTAGCTGCTAGTTGAATTTATAGGTAAGACGTCTTAAAAATTAGTGAAAATTTTAGGGAGCTTTAATCCGATTACAGGAGCAATGATCAGGAATTTGATTAACATTTACTTGTTATTAAAAAAAAGAATCAAAAAACTGAAATAGAAGAATTTTGATCATGTTTTACATTAGTAAATTTGGGAAGTACATGGATATGGTTTTATTTTGATCCAAACTTTTACCTGAATCCTGTGATAAGAAAAATGGAACGAACCCTCCCAGGGTTTAGGGAATAGAGATAGATTTATCAAAAGATTAATAAAGCAGATTACTTACCAAATGGACTGGAAGATGAGGATCTCTAATTGGAAGAGTCAATTCACAATTCCAAGCAGGATTGCAGTTACTTTTCACCACATGGGTCTTCAGTTTCTGCAACAACTCATACAAGAAACAAAAGAAAAAGATTATTTTTTAAATCTGTAAATTGATCTGGGTAAAAATGGACCCAACAAAAATGAATAAATCAATAAACATGCCTGGCTGCCCGACGTAATGACAACATAAGGATCACTGCTAAGAGCATCTCGCACGGCAAGATTAATGCCTCTTTTAACGACGATTCTGAGAAGACCGAGCACACTTTCTATTGAACGAGACATTTTTTTTCTGCAGGAAAATTAATCAGAAGATTTTTCAAATAAGAAATTAATTTAAACTCTTCAGCTTCTGTTCCTCCCTCGCAGAAAACCCTGCAACAGTTACAAATAATTTATATATAAAATGCGCATGCCCCCGCGGAACTTGCAGAAGATTTCCTCTACTTTTGTCTGAAATATATTATTATGCTTGACTATAATTAGAAAAAAAAACAATATATTAGTCAACACTTATTATTGGCTTTGTGATCCGCCGCTTTCCTTGGTTTACCCATGTTATTTTAGGGGACAGAAAGATAAATTTTCAAACAGAAAAGATAAATAACAAAATTATTAAAAAAATTTGTTCTATATAAATAGAAAGTAATGACAATAATTAAAAATATATGGGGTTTAAAAACCGGTAAATTATTAAAGTTGTGTTGTACGATATTTTTAAAAGTATAAAATTTATCATAATTAATAATTTTAAAAAATTATTTTTAATTTAAATAATTATATAATTTTAAAAAAAATAATTATTCTCTATTACATTACTAAATATTGCTTTAATAAATTTTATAATTAAAAATGTATGTTCTATTTTTGTCGACATGATATGTGTCATTAAAAAATTATTGTTAAGAGTTCTCTAAACTTTTTTATTTAAAAAAATTCTCTTGTAATTTAATAAAGATAAGACATATTTTAAAATTTTTATCATAAAAATATGTTAATTTTTTTAATATTTTAATTATTTTTTATTAATTTATTTTATCTCAATAACAAATACCAATAAGATCATAATAATAAATATAAATTAATTTTTTATTTTATTAAGATTAAAATATACAAAATTTTATTATTTAGGATGATTGGATTTTTAATAATGAATCCTTAAGTTTCAATGAAATAACAAAGTAGGACATATTTTTGTTTATTTGTAGTGAATAGGTCCTTAATAAAGTTAATAAATCAAAACTAATGTATTAAAATTATTACTATTTTCTACTTTTAGATCAACAACCTATTTATTATTATTGCAATAATGTGTATCTAATACTTTTAACTTTATTTTGGGTTCATCAATTCTTGTTTGTAAGCTTGACTTGCTTAGCTAATCTCCCTTTGCATCCCGTTTAGATAAAAGTTACAAACCACGATTGTGAAACATATATACCGCCGAATTTCAGAATTTTGCAGCCTCTTTTCTTGACCACTGGCACCAAATCGTACCCCACAGAGAACAGTGGATAATCAATGCTACATGCATCTAAATACAGGGCAACAAGAAACATGTGTTGCATTTACAAGCAGCATCTAGTTGTTATCTTAAGTCTGCCACTCCTTCAACAGAAGCCATGAATCTAGACATTGCTACAGATTTTTATTAATTCCAAAGCAAGCGGCATATATCATTCGGTTTACAGCTGAAGAAAAGCAAATCTAGTTTGTATCCAGTTGATTTTTTTTAAGAAGAATGGTAAAAACGGATTGTAATTTGGGATATGAACTTTTAAAATGTCAACTTGTTTGTAATTTATAATGACATTGAACCCTAAAAGTTTGAATTTTCCAAAATGCATAATAATATTAACACTAGAGACAAGTTAGTGTCACAAAATCCAACCATATAAACTATATAATCAGTTACTTTATTAAAATAATTGTTGCATTTTTAAGGACCTCATATTATATACATGCCAGATAAAATAGTACAGACAACAAACGGGAACCCACCCCTCCTTTGTTTGTTGGTTATGGCGTTTCGGCACTCACCATGCATCCCCATGTTATTTATTTTTTATTATTTTCTATTATATTTAAAACCACCAAAAGCTAATGTTCCAGAAAGGGTTTTCGTGTTCTAACCATGTTGATATTGTTTGAAAGAATCCTAGAAGAGAAATGATCGAGTTAACAAGCTAGCAATTTTAATTCATGGAATCAAATGGACGGTTGGTTGCAGAAGAATTAAGAATTATGCAATAATCGCTTAGATACATAATATTGCATTTGTCATAAAATTCTCTCCAATTTTATTTAGAATCAATTCCTTGCATTTATTTTAAAATTTTCATTGTTTTTTAGAATCAACAAGGGCAATTTTAAATTTGAGATTTTTTTGTATTGTTTCGAGAAATTTCATTTGTTAAATTAGTGAGTTGTCATTCTTTCCAAAATTAATCAACATTAAAAATAGTATAACTTAAATTTTTTATGGCATTCTATATCACATTCTATAGTGTTTGCGTATTGGGATATATTTTCAAAATTATTTGTGTTATAAACTCTGATGGATATTTTATCTTGTATACATTTATCATTTATTATTAACAAAGAAAAGTGTTTTTAATTCACATACATACGTTGTTTTTTTTATTTTATCATGCATTTAAATAAAATATATAAATTATTTAATTATTAAATAATATTATTAAAGTCATTCTCTGTTAAAGTAATATTGAATAGGCAACAATATCAAATAATAAGTAAATTAAATATTTCTAATAAATATTACGAGACGATATTAGTGCAAATAATAATAAAAATCATATTATTAGAATATTAGTATGGATTAATAATTAGAGAACTATTTTGTGAACATTATCAAATTATGATAATATAACAACTGAAAAATATATATACAAAAATATTACATATATTTATAATTTTTTAAAGTGTTAAAGAATTTTTATATTTTTGTATTTTCATATAATTTAATATAAATTATATGACATATTAATAATAAAAATTATTAAAAAATTTAGAAGTGAGTTTAAAAGGTTAAAATTAATTAATGATAATTATTGAATAATTATCATTAAGCCCTTAATGACAATTATCAAATAATTATTAATAATAACTAAATTTTGTTGAGTGTTTGATTGTAATAGACTTAGAATTCCAATTTCAATCCAATAAGTAATCTAAGGATTGGAATTTTAATATATAAACAAATTTGGAATTTGAATTTTGTAAGATTACTTATTGGATTGAAATTGGAATTCTAAGTCTATTGCAATCAAACACTCAACAAAATTTAGTTATTATTTATATTTAGAATTTTCACTTATTATATTCGTTTGAGGACACAAGTAAATGTCAGCGTAAGTAACAAATACCTTTGAATTCAAGGATAGAGGAAATTTCGGGTATTGGATTGAACACACAAAAATTACCTAAATAATTATTTAAAATAGATTTTTTTTATGTATTTTTTTTCTAAAATTTAATAAAATTACCTATATGGACATGCATTTTTTAAAAATTAATAAAAAATATTCTTTAATAAAATCATTAATTTAACTAACAATACATTAATTTATAATTCAAAAATATTTTATCTTACTTTTTAAAGATAATTATAAAATTACGGGCACTAACTGAAAAAGAAGAAGAATGGAAGAGATTCTCTTTTATTCGTTATTTAATTTGTTCATTCGTTTTTTTTTAAAATAAGACTATTTTTATCAATTTATTATTTTATTAATTAATTAATAGTCAAAATTAATATTGAGTAATAATTTTTACTAACTTTCAAAAATATGTGTGTGTGCATATATATATATATAGGAAAAATTAATTTTATATAATTTTTTATCCCACTCTAAATTGTTATTGTGTGTTTGTTTTTGTTAAAATAGGTAGGGAAAAAAAAATCCTCTATTCGTCTAAGCGAAAGAGTAAAGAATCATGATTCCCTCTTCAAAATTAATAAACTCTGAATTTTCTCTCCCTTTATATAATTGATTATATTTTTATTTTAATCAATTTTATATAATTATTTTTTAATAACAAGTTATTTTAAAATTATTAAACATAATATTATTTTATTCTATTTATAAATTAAATTATTAGTATTAATATTTATTTTGATATAAAATTTTAATATTATCTTATAAACTATAATTATCATTATTTTTGTCATAATTTTATTAATTTATCATTTTTGTCTAATATGTATATTAATTTATAATTTTATTTTATAACTTTATATTTACTGTAATTAAAACAACTAGCCATATTTATTTAATAATTTAATTTTTATTATATAAAAATTATTATTAATATAATTATATTTTAAGTAAAAATTGAAATTAATTTAATTTTTTAATTATAAAATACATATCTAAAAATTATTATTAATAATAAATATTTTTATGTAAATAAAAATAATTAATTGACATAATAAATATTTATAATAATAAAATATTAAGAAAATATATTTATTATAATAATTTTTTAATAAAATACAATTACAACTAAAATTAAAAGTGAGAAATAATTAAGAATTTTAATATGTAGATAAGTATCAATAAATTTACAAGGAATGGATATTTTTATCAAAGTAAAAAATAATAAATTTTTTTTATGAATAATTCTATGCTACAAACAAATAAAAGAAAATGATTTCATCTTCTTTTCTTTCCTCTTTCCTTTTTTTAATTTTATTTTTATTCTTAAAAATAAAATACCACCCTTAATTAATATAATTTTAATAATTAAAATTAAATTCGTCTTGTATAATTAATACAAGTATTAAATTTAACGTGAATATCTTTATTTAAAAATTTACCAAGAATAAAATAGTTAGGAGTGAGAATTTTTGAAAATTAATAATCATGTTATATTTGAGTCTACAATTTTTAATACGTAAATTCGTTTATGATACGCTTAATATGTGAGTAATTATAATTTACTAAGTTATTTATAATTGAATAAATTTATTTTATATTTTTTACAAATAATTATATATCATGTTGTAAAATATATATATATATATATATATAATATATTTAGAATAAAATTTATTAATTTTAAACATACACCATGAAAATATATTACAATATATTAAAAAAAGCAATGTGTGTTAAACAAGTACAATAATTATAATTTGTTAATCATTTAATCATTGTACTAGAATTAATAATTTAAAAAATAATTTATTTAAATAAATAATAATTATTAAATTAATATCTATTGAACACGACTTCAATCAAACTAGCACCACAAAGAAACATTTTAGTGATAATAAATGTCAAAATTTATTAGAAAAATTTCTCAAGCATAAACCCAATTTGGGAAAAGCCAAAAATATCAACAAAAAAAGATTATATATAACCACCTACTAACACCACAAAAAACATCAATTGGTTTTTGAGGGAGTGATATTTGCGATGTAGGTTAGCTTTTCCTTGGCTGGTTTTCGGCTGGGATCATGAGGAAGGTCGGCGTGAATTGCTAGACTAAACAAACAAATCAGCAACTAAACAAAACACACGAGGCCGAATTCAAAAACGAAACAATAACACGTTGTTCAAACGGAGAAACCGCCCGTGGCCACACCTTCCAGCACATTCCAAACCCTAATCCTAGTCCATACCTTTTTAACCAGCCAATTTAGTCCCTCATTCATATAAATAGCCAGCCAAGGAAAAAAGAAATACACAAATACATGCATCAGTTTCTCTCTGAAGATCAAAACCCATATCTTAATTTTGTTCATTGAGCTTCTTTTGTGTTCAAGATTTCATTTTGTTTATTGGGCTTCTTTTGTATTCAAGATTTGATTTTTGTGAAGAAGTTATTTGTGAATGGTGGAAACAATCTTGAGGAGTAGTAATTTGATGCTCTCCCTTTGTGAATCAAGGGCGAGCTCACCTCTTGCTTTCGCTTTTGGATCTTGCAAGGAAGGCTGGTACTACCGCTGCCTCGGCCTCGACCCATAAACAAGTTTTCTTATCGTTTTGAATCAAACCCCGAAACAATAAAAATACAATCTTTCAGATACCCAATTCAAAATTTTGTCTACATTTTCTTTATTTTTCAACAATGTTATTGTACAAGCAGAAGAAGAATCCAACCCGTAAGGGTAACAGGATCTTGATCACAATCACTGTGATGGGAAGCGCTGGCCCGATCCGTTTTGTGGTGAATGAAGAAGAGCTTGTTGCTGCTGTTATTGACACTACCTTGAAATCTTATGCCCGTGAAGGGAGACTACCCGTTCTTGGCTCCGATCTAAACGATTTCTGGCTCTATTGTTCGAACGCTGAGTCAGGTGGTAAGTTAATTCAATACTTTCTCTGTTTTTGAAGATGTCCTAATTTTTCCTGTTTATGTTTTTGTTATATTTTAAATACCCATCTCTGTTTTGATACAAATATCTGAATTTTGTGAATGTTTGTTTGTGTTCCTGTTGTTGGAATTTTAGATTAGATGTTCACATTTGATTATTTTTCAATGTGTCTGTCTATTAATCATCCTCCTATAGAATGGAAAGTCCTTGTCAATTTTCCAATTGACAGGATTGATTCAACTCTTTTGTTGATTTTGAAACCTGTGCATTGGTGTGTATTTTAATTGATTTTGAATTTGAGTTCAGCACTGAGTCCGTGGGACACCATCGGAAGCCATGGAGTGCGCAACTTTATGCTGTGCAAGAAGCCACCAACAGAGAAAAGTGCAGATGATAGAAGACTGAACGCAGCATTTGCTCGTAGAGGAAGTGGGAGTTGGAAGGCATGGATCAATAAGTCCCTCAATTTTATGATCCCTTCCCATTAAGTGATTTTTCTACTTTTAATTCAAGGGAACATTCATCGTTGAATGTAGTGATGAGTCTTCTCAGTTTCATTTCATTATCGACAATTGGATTCCATTGTCATGGTGCATTATCAGTGGCGTGTCGTTGAACTTTGTGTGCTTGTTTGAGTTGATTGGACCCGAATCATCTCCGGGAAATAAAATGTAAACTCTTTTGAGTTTCTGTTTTGGAATAAAATTGAATCAATTGTTGTTGGTTTCGCTAATTCTTCACAGTTTTTTCTTGCCCTTATATGAAATGCGGCAACTACGCAGGATTTTGTTCATACTACCATTGGAAGTGTGGCTGTGTTTATTTTTTGTGAAATAAGCATTTCTTTGGCTTATATGAGAAATAGAAGAGCAGAATCTATATGTTAGATTATGCTTACTGTATGGACTGATTAGAATGCGAGGCAGTGTAGAATTATTATTATTATGTGAAAAGCATTGTGAACGGCATCTTTGGAATGGAATTCTAAGCCACCGTTTTTAGACTTTGGTCCGAAATATCGTATGCCTAAACTCAGGATTAGTTGTTTGTGATCTTGGTAAAGGTGTCATGTCGTATACACGTTCAACCAATAACCACTTGAATTGTTGAATATCAAACAACTTCCTGGAAGAATATGCTAAGTATAACATTATATGTTTCTTGGGCTGAACAGCTTGAAAGCATTGATTTCACATTATTGTCACCAGCTGTAATCCAATTTCTTTGGTTTTCTCTTGCTTTAACTGACACTTACCAGTGAAATTTCTTCTAAACCTTTTGGGGTAGGAGACAACCAGTCCACTAACAAAAATTCCAGGCATCGTAAGCAACAACACATAAATTGTATTATAAAAACTTATTTACCCAGACATATATATACACACGCGCGCGCGCATAATCAAGAAAAGTAGTAACTTTTTATATTTATATTTATACACGAAGCCTTCATTAATTGTATGTTATATGTCATATTTTTTAATTTTTCAAATTCCCAGCCAATTTTTCTTTTGTTTGTTTTTCTTCGAAATTTGATTTCACGCCTGTCTGGATATTTACCAAATCAATTCCCCATTCCTCTCTTCTGTCCGGTCTTTTTGAAAGTATCTTTCAGAATCACGACTCTTAATTATGCATGCATTGACCCCAGTTTCACCATAAAACTTTTTCGTGGGGTCTCTACTCTGAAAAACATATCAGTGGGTGTATGTGTGTATATATATATATATAAAATATTTTTGTTCTGAATGCTGTTGGTTGGGCAGTACAAGTGCCTTGTACGAATATGTCACTGTCCTTTCCACTATCCAAGCACCATCCCCACTGAATAAATAATTAGAATTCTCTTCCACTCAAGTATCTTATCCTCTCCTGGTCTCCAAATTGTTCCCCAACTTCACCCACCAGTTGTCATTTGCTTTGCCTTTTTGTTTCTAGGTTCATCTTCCATTGTATATGTATTTGAAAAATACTTATCAGTCCAGCTCACGAAGAAGGAAGGAAGGAAGGAGAATTTTAAAATAATAATGTTCCACTTATTATTATTGTTTAAAAACAAGTAAAAATATTTTGACATCAAATATTATTGATTAATTTGATAAAAAAATAAAATTTTAACAATACGTCTTATTAGATTTCCAAAGTTAAAAATAAATAAATTATGATATTTTATTATTTTAATTAATTTATTTATTTATTTATAGTAAAAAATATATAGATCAAAAAGTAAATATAATTTTTTTCTAACAAATAAAGTTACTACAAATGTCTGTATAATTTTATAAATATTAATTAATTTAGAAAAAAATTATTAATTTTTATTAACAAATATTACAGTTCCTAAACTTTTTTAAGTACAACATAATCTCAGCCCGCAGTACAAAATATGCAAGTTTTAACCCGACGTGGGAGAAGTTTATTGGTCCGGGTTCGAATTCGGGTTCACTAAAACCGCGCCTAGGCCTTGGGTTTGGCCACCTCTATGATTTGTGAGAAAATCCAATTAGAGGTTTCATAAACGGTTATGCTTTTTACAGTTTTCTAACCAGATGGCGCTGATTTGGGAGGAATTTTGTGGAAACTTTTGCTAGAAATGGAGAGGTCAGGAGTTATTGCTACAAGTTAAAACCTCATTCTAAATACAATCCTATTTCTTTTTCTTTATTTTTAATTAAAAAAAGTAATCCTCTATGATTAATATAAATAATGTGATAAAATTATTTAATTATTAAAATATTTATTTAAAATTTTTTATTTATTATTAATAAATAATTTTATTTTATTTATTAAATAATTCTATCACAGTATTTATATTAATATGATAAAATTATTTTATCTAAATTTTATTTATTTAACTCAGAATTTTTCATCGGCCCATGTAATATTTTACAAACAAACCCCAAATTGTATTAAAAAGGGACTGGGAGCCCTATGATTTCGCCCACCAAGTTTAGTCTCTCGTTGAGGTTGCATTGCAGTTCTTTTTTTTTAGCATATTCTATGAGGGTTTTAGTCAGACTTAAATGTACCTTTAAAGATAAGAGCATGACAAGCATATAAAATTACGAGATTTTAAATTTTAAAAAAATTAAGAAAATATATTATAAATATGTATTATTAAATACTTATTAATTTTAATTTTAAAATAAAATATGATCACCACAATCTCAAAAAAAAATTCAATTAATTTTTTTAGAAACCTCGACTAATTTCTTAATAGTACGGGCTTTCGTTTCTCTCTCTTCTATAAATCCTATCAACACAATAAACATACATGCAAAAATTTATCTAAAATAATATTATTAAGAGAAATTTGCATTTACTTTAAACAAATTATTATATAATTTTTTATGAGACAATTCAATTGGTTTAATTTAAGATGTCGGTTTCTCTCTTGGCATTTTTATAATAAAATTGATTTAATTTTGAATGTTATTATGTCGACAAAATTTTATAAAAATTTATTTATATAAGTCGATATGGTATTATTACTGCATCTTCTACATTTATATGAAAATAATTAAAATTTCATATTTTAAAAAAAATTCAATTATCTAGGATATTTTTTATTTGTTGTTATTCGATTAAAAATAATGTGTAAAAAATATAACGAAAAGAATGATTGTGATTAGAAAAAAAATTATCGAAAAAAGAGAAAATATAAATCAAAATTTATATTATTACTTTAGATTTTTTTTTCTCTTCTGTTAAATTGGAGTTTTATACAAATTTTATAGAAATTAAACATTCTCAAAGGGGCTTAACTTAATTTTTTAGAATTTATATATAATTTTACCATCACTTTTGTAATTTATTTTGTACTAGGATTTCGGTCCCCGGGATGTTACGTAATATCCTTTCTTATTTTATTTTTCACTTGGTTTAAGAGGAATCGTATCAAAGTTTCAACCTTCTTCAGTAAAACAAAAACAATATAAGAAATACATAAATAAATAAATAAAATCAACCACCGTATGCCGAAGAAGATGCAGATACTTCAAGTATATACTGGTAACTTCCAACTTTTCATGAGTGGATAAGGTTTTGATAGCCAAAGAATTCGGATTGTAACTACACATAACAAAACCAATAATTCAAAAACGAGTTATTTTATTTCACTGTATTGTATAATATATCATTTAAAGTTTATTTTTCAAAAATTATTTATTGGACAGATATGCCAGATTAAGTTTCTCAAATTAAAAAAAAACCTAACCATTCATTTTCTTGATAATTTAAGAAACCATCCCAATAGTCTGTCGAAGAAGAACTTTAAAGAAGCTCTTGATCACTACAACGCAGCAATATGAACTCTTGGTCTATGCCTGCAGCTGGGAAAGGAGGTAGGCATCAATATTTTTGATAACATTGATTGCCATCTCAAGTATTTTTCCATCAAGATCTGGAACTTCTTCACTCTGCTTCTCATATCTGTGAGTCCAACACACCAAGCTTCCCTCGTCCCCCGGAGAAATTTTAGCAATGGAATAGAAGCTCTTGTACTTCTCCAATGCTTTTCCTTGTATCAATTTGTAAACAGTTATAAAGTTTTCATTATCCAAATGTTCCATTAGCTCCAGGGCAGTTTGAGGATGACTCCCATCTGCATTTGTCATAATATTTAAAATACGTTTAATGTTAGTTCTTCTTTCTTGTAAACGTTCACACTTTAAAATATGAATTCACGTCAAAAAAAAATCATTTTGCACAAAAAGAACACCGTTTTGTAACAAAATAATTATATAATTCTCAGTAACGGTGTAAAGTTGTTTTAATACTTGTATTTTGTAAGGCGCGGACGTCATGAACAAGATTTGAAATAAAACGATAAATATGTAAAAATTGGTTAGACACTGGTAAGTCTCCAGCAGATTACTGAGCCTTCTTTTCCCCATTCACCTTCAATTAATTCACAACTCTGTACTCTTTCAGGGTTCGTAATGGAAACGATATGTGGCCTGCAGCTGAAGACTTCATGAATTTGAGCAGCAGAAGCTTTCACCTCTACTACCGTTTCCAACTGGGTAAATGGAGACATTTTTACAAATAATTACTTTATGAAACAAACTAGAGAAAAAAGAGACAATGCTGAAGGCAAACTGACCTCCAGCATCCTTTATATAGAATTCTGTGTATGTATTCTCCATCGATGATAAGGTTATCATTTCTCGCACAAGAGTTCTATAATTGTGGCCATTGACTTCTTGTCTTTTTTTTTAAAAAATAATGGAATATATTAAATAAGTCGCTAGCTCCTGTTAAAATGACCAAATTACTCTTCATGTTGAGTTTTATTATCCGGACAATATCACAGCACGTCGCTTAGACTAAAGGCTAATGTAGTTACTTATCGCAAAATTAAGGACTTGTTTAATGCAAATACATAGGTTGTATGTTTATTTAGTAAAATATAAAAACATTGGATGCCTTAGCGATAAAATCACTTCCATCCATTATAATGAATACATCTATCAAAAATTAAAGAGATTAGTATTTTTATATCTTCTATTTTGGCTGCGTGGTGTGAGGTTTTACTTTCAATTTGTATGATTGTGATGTATTTGTTGAATTTATCTAAAAGCAAAGGCCAGACAATTGTATTTGACATTTCTTCTCACATGCGAACCCAATTTTATTTTATGGATGTTGTCACATGAAATCAAATAATTATTTTATTTTTATCTCTTATTTTTCAATATTTTCATTTCATTTATTTGAATGGATTACAAGTCACGTGTTGGTCACATACTCCTACATTTTTTTTATATTCTATATTTCATTGTATTCTTCAAAGAGTTATGTCTTTAATAATGTCAATCTTAACTCTATTCTATTCCTGAATATATTATCTAATCTTATCTGTGCTAGTCTTTCTTCTAATCTTTCTATTTCTACAATTAACATGTTTCTGAATGCTGCTATATTTATTCTACTTTCTAAATTTATCCTAAGCAAAGCATTAACTATTTTCCTATGTAAATTACAATCAGTATTTAAAGACATTTTAATCTCTTCCTATAGTGGGTATATTATGTTCTATTGACTCTTCATCACTATCTAACTCTGATGTTCCTACACTTCTCTGTTCTACAAAATTATCAAATCTTATACTTTGATTTTCATCTAAATCTATATATATAGAGCTACTTTCTGGAGTTAAAACTGTTTTGCTAGTATTTATTTCTACAAACTTTTGGAGATTCCATCCTAATCCTGCTAATCTTGTGGGATCTATTATTTCTAGTTTAATCATTCTAATTCTTCTAGTTGATAGACTATTTATTACATATGTATCATATGTTTTTATAATTTTTTAAAAATATTTGGTTGCATTCATCGACTCTTTTGTTTATGTTTTTTAATTTATGTAAATTATAATAAAAAATTAAAAATTATAACAAATAAATTAGAAAAAATGTAAAATACACAAATGTGTACCGCAATAATATCTTTTTTATGTTTTGATTATGAGTTAAATTTATTAGTTCTTTTAATGGGGTCTATTTTCATTGTCTTGATGAATGTCGTTGTCATTACCCATAATAAACACCAGCAATCTTCCTTTGACTTGGTTTCCTTGTACACTCACAATGTAAGATTAGTGACCATCACCTTGTTCACACATAAATAAAATAATATTAAAAATTTAGACTTTCTTTTCTTCTTTATACATAAATATTATTAAATTTAAATTTATGTAACAATCTTTCACTTTCACCGTTTTTTTTATTTGAATTTTAGACAATTATTATTGACTCCATACATATTTTTATATATAATTGTAAATATTCTAAATTTATAAATTATTTTAAATTCGTTCTTATTGACAATATGAAATATAACATATAATTATATAGAGCCGTCGTCTTTTAATTGTAAGACGAAGATTTCACACTCCTTTAGCAATAGTAGAAATATCTCTCATTAAATAAAAATAAAATTTTATTCAATAGTAGAAAATTTTTAAATTGTGTTCATCGTTAATATTTAATGTTTTAATAAAATTTTAATAAGTAAAAAAGAAAAAAAAATTATATATATATATATATATATATTGAACATGAAATTTTAAGATAAGAATGTAATATAATTTTTTTTAATAAACAAAAATGTTTAAAAAAGAATAAATTTCTTATCTTTGTAAAATTCTAACAGAATAAAGTGGGAAAAAAATAATAAAAAGAAATGAAATTTTAAGTTATAAAATGGTATGTGTTGTGATAATTGAAGAAGTGGGGGTTAGCTATGAATTTCCATTCAAAGTTGGCAAGGAACTTGATAACAAAGAGTACGATATTTATTCATAAAAAACGCAATAAAATAAATATTAATTTTTTTTAAAAAAAATACATTATTATGAATGTAAGAATAATATTCTCTCTCTCTCTCTATATATATATATATACATGTGTGTGTAAAATATAAATAATTAACAAATGGTAGGTTCGGTCCAATGACTAGGGACTGAAATGCAGTGAGTTCATGCGTTTGCTTTTTTGCTTTGCTTTCATTAATTATTTCATCCACTGGTCTATGGGCACTTGCTTAGTGCTCCCTTCGCAGCTGACAAATCCCGAACAATACCATTCTTCTTGTTCATTTTCCTTTTACTTTATTTTATTTTATTTTAATTTTGATTTTATGATTATTATTATTATTGATTAGAAGGAATGCTTTGCCCCACCCCATCCATCCATTTTTAATTATTTTCCTTTTAATTGTATTGAGATCCACGTATGAGAGAATGAAACTAAAATAAATAACTAAATAAAAAGAAAAAATGATTATTATAACTGATTAAGATCAGTGTATATATATATATTTTTTAAGTGAAACTAACTTTAATTAAAAGTTTAAGTCCTGATTGAAGTTATAAAATACAAGATCACAAGGAATGCAATTGTAAATTTAATGGGTATATAAAATTTTGAACACAAAATACTAATTAAATACTATATTAAAATTAATTTATCTAAAAATTTACGAACATCTCGGTACTTGAATTGAAATTTAACAAATTTACGAACATATTTTTATAGTAAAATATATCAAACTTGAGTATTTTTAATATACTTTTATCTATTTTAATCTAATATTACGGATGGCAAAATTAAAATAAAATATTTTTAAATAATTAAAAACATTTGGTTTTGTTTTAAAAAAAACATTTTTGATGCATGCTTAGAAGTCAAGATCAAAATAATTAAAGCAACAGGAGACTAATCCCCACACATAGAAACTAAGTAACGGGAAAAGGTGATTTATAACAAAAAAAATGAATCAACAAAAGCAATACTTTAAAAATAAAAAAAAGTAAAAAAAATATAATAATAATTAATTAAGTAACTCGAATACTTAAAAAAAAACATTTTTTTAAAAAAATTATATGCTTTTTGCGTGATATAATAAACATTAAATTAATATTTATCTATTAATTAGATTAAAATATATTTTTAACTAATATCACTAATATAAAACAATTATTAAAGACGTTATAGTTATCACGTCCAATATTATTGCTTCTATTGCAGCATCGTATTTTGTATTTTAATATTTTTATCTTGATTAATTTACATTCATCAAATGATATATTTTTAATAATATTTAAAATTATCATTTTTAATATATATTTTATCTCAATAATATAATATTATTTAAAATAAAAAATTTGTATGAATAATATTACCTTAATTATCATAAAATAAATATATTATGTATTTTAATATTTTTATAAGTGTATTATTTAATATATTATAATTTTATGTAAATAAATAATTTATAATATTATTTATCTATATATATATATCAAATTAAATAATAATAATAATAATAATAATAAAATGATACACAATGATCTTTATAGATTCACCCCGGAAAATTACAAAGGGTCCCATATCTTCACAACAGACATACGGAAGAACCACCTAATTCTTTTTAAAAGAAAAGGAAAATTCTAAGAAACAAAATAAGAAAAAAGAGTCGCACTAGGACAGTGGTGGGTCTCATTCTCAACAGGCCACTCAGCTCACAGTGGAACATTGACACCCCACTAACTCTAAATCAAACTCAGTTGACCTATAAATCGCTGAGTTGACTCATCGTGCAACCACCTGTTTGTTATCCAGTCGCCAAGCCGACGTAGCGATGAGCGGCCTCGTGTACCATCCCAACGTCAGACACCCATTATTTTCTTCCACTCTGTACCCTTCTCCGCCGGTGAACAAAGCCAATAGCATGCTGGCTTGCTTGAACGCGTTCGACCCTAGATGAGCCGGGACAAACCCCGCGGAGCTGAACCGGGATCTCCACTGGCTCAGGGGCTCGTGCCTCTCAACTCGGTCAAGTCCTTCACAAGCCACCACATTACAGATCTGTTTCCCTAAATACGCCTGGGACATTGCTATATTTTTCTCTGTTGCGTCAACCGAACCTTCCAATGAGTCAAACATTGTCGAGTAATAATGCAATGACTCAGTGAATCGATCTAAGAAAGCAGGGACATTGTGGTTAGCTTCTTGCTCGACTACGGTGAAAATATCCGGTTTAATATTCCTGACGACGGAAAGAACCTTGTCAATTGCACCCGGTCGAGCCAACAGTTTATGTAACTCAAACACTGAGTTGACAGCGACCGCGTCGACTCCACCCGCTCGGAGTTCTAACATCGAAGCATCGAGGTCAGCCAAACTGTTAGCAACAAATCCTCTGTACTCAAACTCGACGCGAATGGTTTCAGCCAACTGAGCTAACTTCCAACCCACTTGCTGTAAATGGTCGGTGTTATCAGCAGCTGGTGGTCCTATCCCGGTGAGCCGAAACGCCGGCGGGCCACCGGAGCGAAGCGCTAAGGCTTGCATTAAAGCCGGCCACTGCATGCCTTGATTCATGGAAAAATCTATAACGTGAACTCGATTTTTCCCTTCAAAAGCTTCAAGAATCGCTTGATTTGCTGTAAAATGAGCGAATTTCAAGTACGGACAAGTTTCGTAAAACTGCATCTCGAGAAGATCTGAGAGAGAATGATCGATGGGATGTTGCGGATAGATTCCGTAAATTCGACGTGCTAGGGCTTCAGAAAAGAAAGTCGCCACCTTGCCCATGGCGCCCGATTGAGTGATAATTAGATTACGAATTTGTTTGAGAAATGCGTCAGCTACAGTGAGGTTGTTCTGTTGAACGGCTTCCGCACAAGCCAGTAAACCGTGGACGAGTCGAACACCATTTTCTTGTGAGTCAGCTAAGATTATTGGGCGAGTTGACTCAGGCGGCGGGCATAACTGATCCGTACCGGAAGCTTTCAAACGTTTGTTCTCCCTTGCCGACGAAGTTATCGATTGAGGGGAAGAATCAAAGTGGTTTTGTATTTGCGTTTGGAATTTTGCGCTATTTGCTCGAGTGGAACCGTACATAGCGTTACCAGGAATTGCTTTCAGATCGTAATCAGACGAACAAGACGGGAAATCAATAGAAGTGAGGGAGGAAGATTCCAGCACAGCACCAAACGTAGAATCATCAAACGGCGGTGGAGGCAGAGCAGCAACCAGATCTAAACTCGTACAGGGATTAAACTCGGACAACATACTTTCAAGCCAAGTAGACAAATTAGACGGATCATAATGAACCGTATCAGAGGCAAGATGAGAAAACCCATCTTCTTGAGCAGCAGCAGAGCCCATCACTTCTTCAAGCTGTTCGAGTTTCTGCGCAACTTCCGCCATGTCTGAAGACTTCACGTTGTATCCCAAAACAGCCAAAAGTTCATCCATTCCACCATCTTCCCCCCACATCTTCGCCTTCCCGGACGACGCCGCACCCACACCACCACCTCCAGATGGAGGCGGCGGAGGAGGGTCTAGTTTACTATGCTCTCTTTTCATGATGTTTGAATTTAATTTCTTCTTTTTGCGGGTGTTTTGTTGTGTGAATGGTGGAGCTCGAAATACAAAGAGAAAAAGTTTTGGGTTGTTTCAGGGCTGTGAATGGAGGCAGAATCTGAACATTGGAGATTGCGGATTTCTGATTGTACTGATACTTGACGATCAGAATTCAGAAAAAAGACAGTGAAAAGTTTAAAAAAAATTATATTATTTCTGAGAATATTTTCAGCAAGCAAAAGCTCGTGATTTGGCTCGAACTTCGATGAACCATTAAGGAGAGAGAAGAAGGAACAAGAGCTGGATGTCTGCAACAACTGCTGCAACTACAGCTCAATTTCACATGTAGATAAGATCAGAAACCTGCCACTTTTATTCTACAAATCAGCCTATATATTTTTAATTATTTTGTAAGGTAATATCTTTTTGCTGGGTTCCTTTTTACCCATTTCCATGTTATTTTTCCTATATTTTTAAAAAAATTAATTTATAGAAAATATTAAATAAATATTTAAAATTTTACAAAATAACATAAAAATCCTAATTTTAATGGTTTAGAACAAATAAGTTCCTTTTCTGATGTTAAATTAGCCAATAAAATTGTATCCTCTTGGCCACCTATAAAAATGTGTCTTTACCGTCTATCCATTATAATATTTTTTTAATTAAATAATAAATAATAATTTTTTCTTTAATTTAATTTTACGAGAAACTAAAAGAAAAGGGAAGGGAAAAAAAAATTTTCTCGAGAAAATTGAGGTTGCAGGCCTAGAGTGTAGACTGGAAAATTTGGTAAGTAGGTTAGGCGAGGTTTGTTAAGTGAAACGGGTAAATAAAATGGTATCTGCACTGTTCATTAATTAGGGCAGGTTTTGTATTACATGGTTTAATTAATTGCTTCACCCTCCAACTTTGAATTTATCTCGTTCAAGGCCGCATCAAATACTTTTAATTAATTACAAATCAATTCAATTATTAATATTTTCTAAAATAACAATCCAAATTTGGCCAATGGGTTTAAAAAAAAACAAAGATTAGTTTCCAACACCCAAAGAAAAGGGTAAACAGATAACTGTCGTTGAAAATAGTTTTAATGCGAAAGTAAGCGCGTGCACAGAGAGCGTGGTGCAATCTTCTCACGCGATTAATCAAATGTCAGGCCTGCCCCACATGAAGGAGACCGATTAGACAACATGACCCCGCCGTCAACGTCGGCCATTCCCACCCGTCCCTCAACTATTCGTTTTTACAAAAGCCATGCGATAACCCCGGATCGCCGTTGGCGACGCCCTTTTGCCTACATTGTGTTAAATATTCAAATTCGGGGACTGCCCGAACTGAGCGAACCTCCTGCTATAATAAAGGTGTAATTGAATTATTTTAATAAGGGTTAGGGACGTAATTGACAGAATTGGAAAAACTATATCTTTATTTATAAAAGTGAAAGCAATTAAGGATCCGGACGCTACTGTTCTATTTATTAATTTATTATCTTGATGCGTGAACCAACGAACAGCAGGCAAGAGGTCCGCAGGTGAACAGACAAAACCACGGCATCACGTGATTCTTACACGTGGATCCGGTCCCCACTTCTGTGGAGGTGAGTAAGTTTAGCATTAGCTCTTTACTACTGCTGGTACTATTACTGCTTTACTGAGTGCGTATTGCAGAAACTGGGCCCACCGATCATTACAGGTGTGAGACCCCTTTTCCGGCCGTGGGGCCACTGTTCCTTCAAGGCTTTTTTGGTCATTTTGGATGCTGAGCGCTCAATTTGGAGATCTATTCATGCAATCAGTTTGGTTCAATAAAACATGAAAATTATGATTTTTAATTTCAATTATAAATATAAAATTTACATCACAAAATTTGTACAATAAAATATATTTAAAATTTTATATAATTTTTAATATTTATATTTAAAAAAAATTATGTATTCAATTATTTACATAAATCATCGATTTTTTTTAAGATAATAAAAATAAAATTTTATATTTTGTTGTATTATTGAATCAATAATTTTTACAACATTTTTTAATAATATATAAAAATATATTTGCAATATACTAATATCTAATCTAATATTTTGTTTTATTGAAAAGAGAACTCCTAATATACATGTATTATATATAATATTTTTTTAATATAAAATTTAAAATATTAAATATAAAAATTTCGAAACACATGGCAAAATAATTTGAAACACCCTTCCTCTTTTAGATAAATTCAAACAGCAAATCATAATCAAAAGCATTGTAATTAATGGATAATTTACTTTTTAATCATGGTGTTAGTGACCCTGCCTTGCACCTTCCATTAAAAAAGCAAATAGCATGTGTTATGTGCTTGAAACGACAATCAACTACTCTTTAATTTGTGATAGTGGTAAATTTATTTTTGTAAAATTATAAATATTATATTTGCTAAAACTAATTGTAATAATTAACACAAAATAAAGAATAATGATATAATAATAATAATTACTTTTTATTTATTTTATTTTAATTACTTTTCTTATTAACTTGTCAAAATTTAATATTAGAAGAATTAATACTGCCTGCTTGGAATGCCTCATAAAATTGGATTTTAGATATGCTGGACCCGATTTGATAGAATTAAATTTAATTATTTATGATATTATTTGTTGTGTTTTTAATATTTTTTATCAGCTAAATCACCTTTGCCTGGTTAGAAATGGTCCATGTTATTATAATAATTTTTTTTATTAATATAATTCATATTTTTTATCAAAAATCCACGACATAATTCATGCTCTTATCAAAAGTCTCCTTCTACATCATTCATATTCTTATCAAAAATTCTTCTCGCCATAATTTTTATTCTCGTTAAAAGTCACTTTTAAAAAAGAATCAAAGATAAAATAATATATCATTATATTATATTTACAAAGATCACTAGTTTAATAAAATTTTATCAATATGTTAAAATTTTAATAAAACCTTTTATTAACCAAATTCCTTATTTTGCTTAAAAAGATAAGATAAGATAAGTGAGACTTAAAAATATCGTAAAAAAGATAAATAATAAAATCTTATTAAAATTAAAATTTATTTGAATTTTGTTTACAACCATAACAAGGAATGTAATTTAAAACTTATAAAGAGAAATCGAAGATAAAGAGAAAGAGATTTAAAATTCTCTGAGAAGGATCTTCTTATTTCTTTTTCTTCTTCTTTTTTTAAAAAAATAACTTGTATTTGATTAGAGCATAGGAAGTGTTTTGTCAAATATCCAGCATCTTTAACTCATCTTGTAAGTATCAAGAGCAAAAAGCTAAAGCATTGGAAAATTTTTGTCAAGTAGCCAACATCTTTAACTCAACTTGTAGGTATGAAGATCAAAAGCTATCAATTTTACACTAATAGATCCAAATTTTTTCTCAAGTAGCCAGCATCTTTTAACTCAACTTGTAAGTATGATGATCAAAAGCTATCAATTTACACCAATAGATCTAATTTCGCACGCGAAATAAATTGACATGTTAACGAATAGAAGACAAAAATTAGGTATTAACATTATTCTATTTTTTATTACGTAGGATTGGATTAGATTTTATATATGTATATCTTATTATTTAATTATTAATAAATTTAGATAAAATAAATATTTATTTAAATTTTATTTAATTGTTAATTTTTATATTAATTAAAATAAAAATAAATTAACTATTAAATAATTATTATTTTTATTTTTGTAATTCTCTGTTTTATTTGTAATTTAAAAAACGTGGCTAAAAACTGATAATTTCAATCAATCAATCAATCAATAAAACGGTTTAAAAATTAATTAATTTGATAATTAAAAAAATTAAAAAAGAGGTACCGTGTGTCTGCATGCACCATAGCATGACCATTGACAATATTTTACTATACATATACTCACACACACATGCATTTCCCCGGGTGTTAGCACTAATCACGTCCCGTGACTCAATATCATCATGTGCCAGTTGACTCCTCGCCCATTCGTCGTTGATGTTGTGGGGATAACAGACAGCTGCTAACCTCCAATGCAATCCTACACATGGTCCAATAATGTATTTTGTATCATTAATTAATATTCATTTTCTAGTTTAATTCATCAAATCGATATATTACAAAGATGGCTTGATCGATCTAATGTTGAATTCTATTAATAAATTTTTTAAAAAATAAAATTGTTATTATAATTTATTTAATTATATTTACAATAAATTACAATCATTGTAGTGTAATATTTAATTTGTCAAAATTTATTTATTAAATATAAGTGAATGAATAATTGATAAATATTTGGGATCGATTAGTAAAAATTTTTCATTTATTAATCTTGTAAACTAGCTGGACAATACACTAAAATTCCGAAATTACATAGGAGTTCAGGGCTATCTCTGAAATTGTCATCCATGAAATCAATAGTTTACAAGATTGTAAAACCAAATATAAGAATGAAAACAAGATGGTCCACCGCACGTGCTTATAACACATGGTTGTTCTCTCTCTCTCTCTCTTTTTGCATTTTATTCGTAAATATATATTTTTTATTTTGTTTTCATTTTTGGGACACGTGAATTCCCAAGAGCCTTAAAGCATCCACCTACCACCGGCATTATTTCTTCTAAAAGTTTGCTTCTTTTTAGTTATTTATTATCATAATTTTAGGCAAATTTCATGGCCAAGCAATGCTTTGTTTAACGTATACGAGGTAATAAAATTATTTTTTTTAAAATTAACTATTCATGTAGAAATCCCACTAGCTTCAAAAATATCCAATCATGTTAATAAATATTATTAATTTGAATAATTTATATACTTATTACAATATTTTTAAAATTATAATTATTTTAAAATTTAATATATTAAACTATCTTTATAAATTACCAAACAAATAATGATCTACCCAACTATTTATAAAATCCTTAAAATAAAAAATGGACATTAGACTTAATAGACTAAACCTTCAAAGTGTATATATCCTTCTGTTTTATGATATTGAAAGAATTATATCTCCAAATTTACATTTAATAAACGAACAAGAAGAAGAAGAAGAAGAAGAAGCCAGCTTAGGATTAGACTCCAAAGTCCAAATCTCCAACCCGAGTGTGGGCACGTGATAAAAGGCTCCTGGCTGGCTTGGCCAAGCATGCATGATGAAGACATTGGTCATTCAAAGTAACAGTCATCCGAAACATACTCTTACTGCTGAGCATTTGTACGGAAAAAATGTTTTAATTTCAATTCACGTGAAACATACCGTATCGTTCTGACTGACAATAAAAAAAAAGAGAAATATATCATTTAATTTCTTTAGAACATTGTGTCACACTTTTTATGCAGCAGCAGCAACAAAAGCATGCCTTCACGTGAACGTGGGTCATCGTTTTGCTACTTGGGGCTCGGTATTTATGGTCCCTTGGCTTATCTATAAATTTCAAAGAATGGATAAATTTTTGATATATTTATGTATATATGTGTGTGAGTACTTGACATGTGCATATATATATATATATATGTATATATATATTCACAAAAATGCATGACAAGATCTTAATTTAGCATTATCTGCAACTTCCCAGTTTCATTGACAGTTTTGAGATATTCATTAATAAAATAATATACGTATAATATGATTTTATAAGATGAATATATGCAAATATATGTGCACCCGGCTAGAGAAAGATTTTAATCAGCTCAACAACTTTCTCTAACTAGATGATGTGAGATTCTAAACAATTTTGTAACAGTAAAAAAAAATATATTAATACATGGCAAAACTTATGATCGAAAGGCCAAAACAAAGGGATATGTACGAAAAGTTTAGGAAGACAGCACAAGTGTTATCCTACTTTACATGACATAAATGTGGCACATTCCTGTAAGTTGTCTCATAAGGCAGGATAACAGTTGCTGCGGTTGACTAAATTGGTTTACGTATTGAAACAGATAGTTGTCTGGTATTGAAATTACCTTTTGGTTTACAAAATGGAAGAAATCTGAAGTTCCCATCTGTCATGCAGGCAGGCACCTGCAAATAAACTCACCGAATTACACATACCTGCAACTTCAATTGAAACAAGGTCACCAAGTTTGAAAGGCCCTGCAGAAGCCTCAAGAAGGATAAAAAAATCAAAGCTATTGAACAAAAGAAATGTCGCACCTTTAGGTCTCAAGATTCAACAACTAAAGATTGCAACTGCTGTCTGAATGTAGCAATTTTAGCTGCCTCTACAGCCATGACTAACCCCATTAAACGATAATTTCTTAGCTGCAAAATTAATGAAGATCCTACTTATAATGTTATGTTACACAATTCATCAGCCGCAAGAATACAAACAACAGATCAGGACATTCTACGATGGGATAACCAAGTGAAGTGAATATTTAAACAAATGGAGGTAAGAGTATAATAAAATCAATACAGAGGTAGCTTTCATGGTATGTATCTGCTAGATTTAGATAAAACTGAATAATAGAGACATATTAGGGTAAAATGTTGCAGCCTTAGGATGTGATGGGAAGGGTGCTTGATGACGTGAGGCTTAACTTTTCACAACTTAAGAGGTCAAGATGCTGCCACATGGTGCTTTCTCGGACCAGCAAAATATTATAGTTCATTTTGAGCAACAAAGGGAAAGAGCGATGCTGCTGTCCACTTTCTTGCGGAAGACTACGGCTGGTTTGAGACCTTATCAAGCAGAGATATCATGAACAAGAAGAATATATAAATGGAAGAGGAACAATGTCCCATATTTGATTATGAATCCAGACAAAGAAAAATGAGAAACATAGCATGCAGACTTTTACAAACACTCACACCCTGGAACGACAGGAAATATGCAGAGGTTTGGAATATCTCCAAGATTTTCCAATAGGCAGTCTTGTAAAACAGTAAGTAGACATCTCGAGAAAAAAAATCAATTGTAACATCTGCAATCTTCAATATTGGTTTTAGAATAAATTTAGCAAACAACATTACAAACAAATCACAAGAAGCTGACAGCAATAATACTTGCCTCATGAGTTTCAACCTGTTGGGCACGCATAGGAAAAGTAAAGGACCACAAACTGAGCTGAAAAGAATTTGGAAGAACAATCAGTTAAAGAATAACTAAAATAAATAAGTGAGAAGTCATAATACATATATAGGTGCAAAATAGTAGGAGACTTAAAACAACTGCAGAAAATATCAGTAGAAATAAAATAAAGTGGGTGATAAAATGGATATTATATATTTCAAACTTCACAGAATCTATACCCTGTGAAAAATTTCATCTTCTGGTTTGATGTATACCATTTCCTCATCACTGTGACTACCTGGCTTCTTTTTCTGGTGTGTGCTCTTAAGCTTTAGTTTTTTGCATCCACAGAGGAAAGTCATATACGAACACAAATAAAAAAAAACACGAAACAGAGAAAGACACATTAAAAAGGAATTCATGAAGCCAATCATAACTCAAAAGCAACCAATAGTAAGCAGTTGAAAGATGCTAAGATGGGCAAACCTTGTAAACTTTACTGACAAGTAGATAAGACTTAAAGCGGAAGGAACTTTGGAGCTCCTCTGTTGGCTTCAAACAGAGAAGATAGAAAATGTAAGTTCAGGAAAGAAGCTCATTTCCAGCACATAAAGAAAGAGATCATACAAGCTCACCATCCTTACTGTAATAATAATCTAACCTCATCTTCTGTAGCCCAGGAGACTTCGTCAAAGAGAGCATCATATAGAGGTGGCAAAAGCTGAGGAGGAAGATTCACCACATGCTGGGAAACCAATAGACCCACTTCATGTGCTTGTTCACCTGTAAGTAATCTCAAGTCATTTATCATATCCTTCTCCTGGCATGCTTTAAGGAGAAACTCCTTGAGCTCTGCGAAACATTTATAATCCTGATAAGAAAGAAACCTATGGCTTGTTAGGCAGTACAAATGATAACACATATGAAGGTTAGCTCACTACAAGTATACAATTACCCACTGGTTAACAATCACATGGCACAACACATTTTCACACAAGAGAGGGGTGCCACCACCAGAATTTGTCAGCAAAGCATTCTGATGCCTAAATGTGTAACTAACTCGTCAGGCATTGACTTGATGGAATTGAAAGGAACATGTTGCTCAATTACAATGTTTACATGAAATGTACATTGATGATGATGGCATACTTATTAGCCCTCATATCTCATTACAATGGCAAAAATTTAGGAATTTGATTTTGGCTATTGGAAAATATAGTATGGAAAAAGAATGCAAGTTGCTTGCCTTGTATCTCCCCATATTCAGAGCAGTCACGATGGAGAAAGGTGTATTATCATCATCATCCTCTATTTTGACAACGGTGCCTACAGTGGTCTGTGCCAATATCAAGTCTACAAAGCCGCTCAAATCCCATTGCATGTCATCAAGGTAAGTTTTTAGCAAGATCTTCACTCCATGGAAGTCATCCAATTTTGGATCAAAAAAGACAAAATCTGCTTGGACAACTCCCTTTAATGAAACAGAGTAAGCTCATATAAATTGCAGCCAAAAACAACACAAAACAGACCAAAATAAAAAGTTATCACTTTGGCAATAATTACACTCAGGAAAAAGAAAAACAAATAGTTGCTTACTTCAAACTCTTCTTCCTCTGAAGACTTGGAACAATCAGCCTTCACTTCCTGAGTGTGCTTAGAAATTCCATTACCTGGAAAGAGTTCAGATCAGCCGGTTCTTCACCAACAGAAAGTGAATTACTTTCCAATTTAAGAAAGAAGAGATTTGTTTGATGATGATACCTCT
Source organism: Xylocarpus granatum (assembly GCA_019650275.1). NCBI lineage: Eukaryota > Viridiplantae > Streptophyta > Magnoliopsida > Sapindales > Meliaceae > Xylocarpus > Xylocarpus granatum. The sequence goes on from BNST01002960.1 coordinate 83,742, forward strand.
GGAGTTAAGTGGAGATCCTTTCTGGTCTCTGGATTTAAGTGTTTGACATCTATCCATGTGGAAGGAGGCAATTTGAGCAACTGAGCGAGCGAAAGGAGAAAAGGTTAATGGTTGATAATTCAACAATCGGCAACGCCTTGTTGGCCTTCGAGGCATCTTGTTGTGTTACTCTGCGGCAACCAAAAAACTACACAAGATATAAATATCACTGAAATGGAAGGTAGGCTAGACATACAGAACTAAATTGTACATTTTTATTCCATCCATAAAGTAAAGCAAACACCATGCAGCATCATATTTAAAGAACACTACCACCACTGAGTTTTCATCACAACAAACTCACAGATTAAATGAAAATGAAATGTCTGCACTTATCATGAAGGACTGGTTTTAGACTAGGAAAACTTAAACCAAAGTATGCACATTGAGAAAATGGACTCTTTCATAAATACTAATAAGCAGTTAAAAAATTATTTGTACAAAAATAAATGGAAGCACGTGGCAACTTCCAAAACTATACACAGGCAGTATATGGCATTCAACATGTTACGAAGACAATTTTTGTCGATCTGGTTTGAACAGTAACAAGTGGCAATTTTGCATTGTTTCAGATTTTTGAGGAAAAAAGAGGACTTTGATGTGTAGTTTTGCAGAAAATGATGGTTCGATTCCTGAAAATGTAGTACATGAAATGAGTCATGGCGATTGACATTCCTGTAGCGAATGAAGAAACTAATGCATAGACTTTCAAACATTCTGAATCTCAGCAATTAGAAGAACTTTAATAGAAATTGAATTTTCGAAACAAGAGTTATTGCCCAAACCAGGAATCACTTTATTGCACTAAGCTATGTTTCTCCCAGGTATCAATCAAACACCTTGAATACAGACTAGAGATAAAAATAGACTAAAGCAGTGATCAAACACAATCAAACCCTTAACCAAAATCAACAATACATGAAAAACATCCCTGATTCAAAGTTTGCATTTTTGTAAGGCAAAGGGTGATTCCAAAAAGGTGAGATGTAAGTGTCTGATGGCATCTTGGGACTTTACTTTTCAACATTTTGGTCTGAGCGTTAATAAAACGAACTATAACATGATGATACACTGAAAATATAATATTTTGCCAAAGAAAAACTCATTTTAGATTATCTGCCAACATAAAATTGCTTAACAAACTCCTTAGTTAAATGAAATTATCAACATTCATACTACTATCAAGATCTTAGCATACATATGAAGAGAGTGTACCTAAACCCAAATTTAATTTATGAAACAGCTTCAGTGGTCTCTACAGTTCTTGACCCTCAGTAACAAGTGCAATCTCAAAACATATGGAAAATATCACCTTAACTTTAAAATCCAATGCAATGCATAAACATAGACATGAATTTGAGACTAAATAATGATAACAAGCCATTTTACTTAACTGTAACAGTAACAGTAACAACAACAGCAATAATAATAGAACAATCCTTCCAATCATCATCAAAATAAACACATTCATGTTTGCAAGTGAATGTTTGAGATACGGAAATAAGTTTAGTAGCAATACTGATACCTGTTTAATGCATACTTTCGGTGGTACTCATCACTGCAAATTGTTTATTTCTTTTTTCAATGTAAATAACCTTAAACCATAATATATGCTTAGAAATACTTTTAGAAGATATTTATTATTCTTTTCTTGCAAATGTCCCCGTAACATTTCTCGAAAACACACTTATCAAGTCCTTATACAGGAAACATGTTGAAGTTATTCTCAAATCCTACAACCATTTCTATTTCTTAATGTTATAAAATAATCAAAAGCAAAGTTAGTGCAGTAGAACCAAATACTCCAAGCCCAAACTCAGTAAATAATATAACAATTTTTGTACATAATTCACACTAATCACAAATGAATTTCTAATTATCATCGTTCAGCTCCATACAAAAAGCAAAATTACAGAGTACTGGTTAGCAATTCGCACATTGAATTGATCGGTGAGAGCATACAGTGCCTGAAGTTTTCTTAAATTGCTGAACTTTTGCGTTTTCCTTCCACCGCAAATATCCTATTTTCTATATTCAATTTTAGCGCAAGCTGCGGAAATTTTCAAGAACTCATAGAACATACACAATCAGGTTATTCAGCAAATAGTTATCGAGCTAAAATTTCAGTACCTTTCACTCTTTTCCTTAAGAAATGCAGAGCTGCGAAGAACTTGAGAGATTCAAACGCGTAAAAAACAGGAAAAGAAAAGCATTGCAGTGTCTCTCGATTTCTGTTGGAAAGAAAATAAAATCGAGCCGAGGGGCGCGTTGCCTGGAGCAAATGAACCGAGGAGGGAGGCGGGGTTCGGTTTGGGGTAATAGAAATCATAACGAGGGTAAACTTGGAATTCCAATTGAAATGGGCAAAACTTGAACCCAATTATCAATCGGTTTGTAGTGAAATGGACCTGCTCACATGGGCTGAATTTTGTCCAAAGAACTTTTAACTTCCCAAAAAATTTCCAGTTAAAATATTATCATCATTATTATTATTCTAAAATAATAATTTACAATAATAAAATAAAATCCACATTCCTCTCCTCATATGATTGTCTGAATAATACTGCAGAAGCATAGCTGTCCATGGATCTCCCATGAAGAATTCCCAAATCTTTCCATTATAATATCTTTGACAACTGAGAATTTGGGTGATCTGAGTGGTCCCACATGCGTGTGGTCCAGTGCTAATGTTAATGAATAAAAAATGGACACCAATTACCAACCACATGATAGGATGATTTATTTGACTCCAAGTGTTCAGAATCTAATTTCATCCCTTTTTCCGTCTTGCCTTTATCCATCCACTATTTGTATATAAAATACTTTTCACCAAAATTCCTATGACGTGGCAACCTTCGAATTATAAAATATATTTTTTATGGATAAATAAGGTAAAAATGAATCTGATCCACCACCACGATTTTATCCTTATCTTTGTATTTGATATTCTTAATATATCAGATTTTCTATTTTCAAATATATCAAAAAAATCAGGTTATTAGTATTCAAAATTAGTGGTAATCCTGTAATTTCGTACTCAGCGGAGGGCAAATGCAAAGTCAACTTCCTTGTACGGTCTTTATCATCTTCACCAGCTCTTTTTTCCTCCTTGTTCCCCTTTTTGTCTGAACTTCTCCCCGTCGAAAAGCGAGAGTGAAGTGAGGAAATCAGAACAAAAGAAACACCTGAAACGACGACGTTGTCGGCCTGCGTAGACATGGATTCCAGCGCCATCGATTCAAATGTGAACGAATCCTCTGAAATCAACAACAGCAACAGCAACAACACCGCACACAGCGATCACGGCTGGCAAAAGGTAACCTACGCCAAGCGCCAGAGGAAGACCAAACCTGGCATTGATCCCGCTACTGCGAACAATGCTCGCGCTAATGGCGCCGTGAGTGACGGCGAGAAGACCAACGTTTTCCGTAATCTCGAACAGCAGGCCGAGGACCGACGCCGTCGAATCGTTGGAGCTCAGCAGGCGGCTGCGGCTGCGTCAAATGTTAACGCGCTGGTGAGATCGAAGCACCGATCTGATGATGAGTATGATGAGGACGGCGACGCGGAAGGTGCGGGGGCTGAGAATGGGAAGGCTGAAGAGACGAAGAAACCGAAACAGAAGAAGCAGAAGAAGCCTAAGATTACTGTTACTGAAGCTGCCGGCAAGATCGATGCGGCTGATCTCGCCGCTTTTCTTATCGATATTTCTGTATGTGCAACAGTAATAGATTAAATGATGAATTAACAGATGGAACAAGTATTTTATGCAAATAAAGATATAATTTGATTATTTTAATTTTGAAATTAATCATTTTATTGGAAATGTCAATAAATTAATCGATAAATATGTGTAAATTAAGCGTTTGCTGTGTGTTTTGGTTTGATCCGTTGATTCCTATTTCTTTGTTGAATTATTTGACAAGGGTACTTATGGGGACCAACAAGAGATACAAATGATGAGATTTGCTGATTATTTTGGGAGAGCATTTTCAGGAGTGAGTGCTTCCCAGTTTCCGTGGATGAAGATCTTCAGAGAAAGCACTGTAGCTAAAATGTCTGATGTAAGTTTTTTGAATTGTTTTGTTTCTCTGTCATTTTGCTGATTTATCCAGCTTACATTCGGGATGAGAATTGATTCAACAGATAGGTTGTACGAGCCTTAGACCGTAAAGGCATTATGTAATAGGATTAAGTTATGCTAAATTCTAACAGATAGGTTGACTTGTTTTTGTACTTTCAAAAAATATTTCTTTTGTGCCTTTTGGTTTGGAGAATCTGTTCTGAATTCCCTGTTTCAAATGTTGGATGTGACTTTTAATAGGACAATAGGAATGCCGTGTCTTTTATTTGAAATATGATCCACTTTAGCAGTGTTTTATAACTACATTGTGTCTTTGATTACAATTTTTATTTCCTCTAAATGTCTAGTTGTTTCCCTTTTTTGGAATTTGTGATAATATTTGTCCAATAACTCCACGATGCTCTTAAATCTCATGAATTTTGTTTGAATCTTTTGTTGGTTGTTTATTATGATTAATATTTTTTTTGAAGTACTTCTGTTTCTAGTTATTTATTACAATCTATGGCAGATCCCCCTTTCTCATATATCCGATGGTGTCTATAAGACTGCTGTTGATTGGATCAACCAACGCTCCCCTGAAGCGCTAGGATCCTTCATTCTGTGGTCCTTGGATAGCATTATTGCTGATCTGGAAGCCCATCACGCTAGTTCAAAGGCCTCTAAAAAGGTAGTGCAACAAGCATCATCAAAATCTCAGGTAATTTGCTGCTAACAATGCTCTCTCTCTCTCTCTCTCCGTCTCTCTCTCTCTCTCTCTCGTCTCATATATAATCTTGGTCATGCCTAGCAACTGGGCATTTATGAGATATTAAGGCTTGTATGTACTTTGATGGGGTCTGACAGGCTGGAACATTGGTCCACCTAGGGTAGACTGAAAGATAAAATAAGTTGTAAAGTATTGCGTGTCATACTATGGAATTATGTCATACATATGGAATTAAGTGGACCTATAAGGATTTAAATCCTTTCATTTGCAATAGTGGTTAGCCAATTTGAATTGGCATCCTCTGCTGATTAAGTTATCAATTGAGCATCATAAAATTTGATCTATTACTAATAATCAATCATCATGCCCTTATTTAGTAGATCCTTTTCCCGAAGCATTGAATTTAAGCTCCACACTTTCTATTTCTTTAGTTTGGACTTTAAACTAATCAATGAATTATTTGATCACTCTTTATATTAGCAGTGTTTTCGACAGCCTCTGTGTATTAAGCTGTCTTTTAAATGTAGGTATGAATTATGAAAGTGGGCTTGATTGGTTATATTTAGGTTTACAGAAGTGTGTAAATTTAGTAATATTAGATATCATCTAGAAATGATCTTAGTTGACATCACAATTAACTTTGGTTTGTAGTAAGTTCAACTTTTTTATTTGAGGGTCAAGTCGAGTCAGATGACCATCAGTGGTTCATGGAAAATGTAATCTATGATTTTCCTTTGGACTCATCTTGCTTGATTTGCAATTAAGAGAGGCAATTCATTTGAATATTTGATCATCTGAATATCTGAGTTTCTCTCTTTCTCTCTACATTTAGAAGTCACCTTGGATTTATTTGTCAAAAGTTAACCATCAATTTTGAGATATTTATTGTATGGATTTGATTTCTTAACTTGCTCTTCCTTGATCTATCTTTACATACAAAGTCATCACAAGTTGTCTTCTGAATAAACCCAAGTTAAGCCCAATGGTCTTTGACTTGACTCACTTCACTTTAAGGCCATGCCTGTTATCAAATTTTCAAACAAGTTTTGATTTAGCATGTATGTTCAAATAATTGCTTTGGGAATCTGATTCTCTCATACATCTTGCTTGCACTTTAGCTTCGAAGTTTTTCTACCATAGCTTCATAAGTGCTACAATATTTTCATATTAGGTTGAAATGCAATTGACATTTTATTCAAATTGCAGGTTGCCATTTTTGTGGTTTTAGCCATGGTATTGCGGCGGAAACCTGATGTCTTAATCAGCATTTTGCCAACCCTGAGGGACAATTCAAAGTATCAGGGACAAGATAAGCTTCCAGTAATAGTGTGGATAATTGCTCAGGTGAGTGGAAAACAATAGAGCATGACTAATGAATTTATCTGAAAGAGAGTTTGGAAAATGTTATTTTTCTCCCTTGAATGTGCTTCTTATGTCATTGACCAAAATTTTCTTGTTTAGGCCATTCAAGCGGAGCTGGCTATAGGGTTGTACTTGTGGGCACATAATCTTTTGCCTATAATTAGTAGCAAAAGTTGCAACCCGCAGTCCAGGGATATAATTTTGCAGCTGGTGGAGAGGTATGAAAGCTATAAAGTTATGCTAATATTTTTGTTGCTTCCAATCTTTTTAGTTTTGTGATAATTTTTATTTTTGTTGCAGAATCTTATCTGCACCCAAGGCACGAACAATTTTGGTAAATGGTGCCGTTAGGAAGGGGGAACGTTTGGTGCCACCTTCTGCCCTTGAGACACTGTTGCGGCTCACATTCCCTACATCTTCTGCTAGACTAAAGGTGTGTATCTAGTGATTTTTCAGCTTGGTTCTAATATATATAAATTTGGGGCTCTTACATTCCTTTGGATATTTGATTCATGCAGGCTATGGAAAGGTTTGAGACGATTTATCCTACTCTAAAAGAGGTGGCTCTTACTGGTGTCCCTGGAAGCAAAGCAATGAAACAAGTTTCACAGCAGATTCTGAGTTTCACAGTCAAATTTGCAGGAGAAGGTATGGAACTTGAATTGACATTTCATCCCAGCTACTACTTTTAAGAAAATTTCGGAAAATGATAGGGTTTCAAGTTGAAATTGAGGTAAAGCTGGTTTTCTACAGGCAATCCTGAGTTATCCAATGAAGCAGCCGGCATTTTCATCTGGTGTTTGACTCAAAGTGCTGATTGCTACAAGCAGTGGGTGAGCTACTCTTTATTTTTTTCAAAACCCTCTTATGTCGGTACAAGATGGTTTTCTTCATCTGCTTCATGGCTATGCCATATAGAATTTAGAATGTTATCATCACACATATCAACGATGGTTTTCTTCATTATGCTCCATAGCTCTGCCATGTAGAATTTACATAGTCTTCTCATCATGCATACCTTTGATGTGAACAGGAGAAGGTTTATCTGGACAATCTAGAAGCTAGCGTTAATGTTCTAAAAAAGCTTTCCCAGGAATGGAAGGAGCAATCTGCAAAACTGTGTCCTCTTGATTCTCTGCGAACAACTCTCAAGAGTTTTAGGCAGAAGGTATCCCCTAACTAATATTTGAAATTGCAATGATATCTCCAGTTGTTATTCTGCTTATCTGATGAGGTGTTGTAATTCCTTAACTTGTAAACTTACTCTGTTTTTCCCTTGTAGAATGAGAATGCAATTGCTGACGGAGCAGATGCTGCTCGTCAATTACTCTTACGGACTGCAGACAAGTATTGTAAGCATTTATCAGGTAAGCTCTCACGTGGCCATGGTTGCCTGAAAAGTGTGGGCTTTCTTGTTATTGCAGTAGCTGTGGGTGCCGCTGTTTTATACCCGAACATGGAGGCCCTGGATTGGAACAAAATTTCTGTAGTTTTCAGCTCTCAGCCATCTTTTTAAGCTTGCGCACACTGTGCTTTAAATTATTGGCATCTATTGATGCAAAGCATCATTTTGTTGTGTAGCAATGGTAGCGTCTCTTCGTCCTTTAACTTTCTGCCGCTGATCAGGAACGTAAAAGGAAATGTATTTTAATTTACACCGTTTTTTTTATTATTATTTTCTATTTTTTGAGGGCATGATCTGATGACTTTGTAGTGTATCAGAATACAGGCCTCTACAATTTCTAGAGAAATCTTGCCATTCCTTTAGGAAAATAAGAGCGAGGAAGATTGTTGTTGGTTCCAGTATTACATCATGATGGTGTATTAAAGAGATAGCTTTATTTATTATTTTTTTTAAAATTGTAGAATCTAATCAAATTGAATGCTTAAGATCTAATAAAATCGGTGGAAAACATTTAGAATTCTTTGAGGAATTGATTTTCCTTCCTTTAACTTCCTGTACTATTATTCAGTTACAGTGTCATATGAGAAAATGTTCTTCGCTGTACTCTCATCTTTATATTGCCAAATTATTCAGTAATAACAATAATTTAAGGTAGGACGTGTGCATTTCTCAAACTTGGGAGTGCATTGCAGCTGCAAAGCTAATTCATTTAATAATAATAATTATTATTATTATTGTTTGGGCAAAAATGCCAAATGATGTTGTAACATGAACATGCAAATTTTTTTTACATTGATTTAGAAAACTTCATAATCTTCAGGCTTGGCCCAAGGAAACTTCAAATATGAATTTTTAACTTTTGAAGGATCTGCAGGTGTATCCCATGGATATTTCAAAGATGGATCCCTGGGTAATTTCCTGAAGTTGAGAAATGGTGCCCATAGCATCAGACTGCATGCATATTAGAAGAAAAATGGAATTAGACTGTTAAGCTTAAAATTTCAAACTCAGCTTATACAAAATCTGAGAGCTTAGCTTACCCTGGAAAGAACATGAAGACAAACATGAATTGAACATACATCTCCAATAGCTTTCTTTTATACCACCTCACCCGAAGCCAGTTCATTATGATTGGCTGTCATATGAAATAAAAAATTAAAAATTATTAAGAGAGAGATTGAAGAAAACCTTCAATTAAAAAAATTTAGATTAAAAATCAAATTAAAAATTAAAAAAAAGGGGACTCACAGGCATAATGAGGAAGTACCAGAATGCAATGATTCCAACTTTTGTTATAGCTGTTGTCAAGTCTATCTCGTAATTATTTTCTCCAGTAACTGCGAGTGCTGGCTGTTCGAACTCCACAAACCCAGAAAAAAAAACAAAAATTCCCATTTGAGCTAATATCAAGAGGTGGAATTGGAAGCAAAAAAATAGAAATTATGTGCAATAATGTACTTACAGTGGCCAAAAGCACTGTTCCAATTTGGATTGCCAAGCTTGACTTCTTCGCATCTATGGAATCCTTTGCTTTCTGGGTAATGCTTGTAATAAGTTTCTGATACGAACAATAAGGTCTGTGAAATTCATGATTCAGAGAATAACATAGATACAGAATTTGAAGCTGAAACTAATGGTGGGAAAATATTAAATAGAAGGAAGAAGCAAAAGTTTACCTTGTGTAATTTGGTAAGTTTGTGTTGAGAAATAATGGAGAAAGGAGTTGATTTTGTTCTGCAGTGAGTAGCAGAAGAAAGAGCAGGCAAAGCCTTGGGGATATGGAGGCTGATAGAGCAGCTCATTTTAGAGCTTCTTCTTCCTTTTATTTTTTAAAAAATTTTATTTTTGTGTCTGTTTTCATTTCTTATCCGTTTGACTTCAATTCAGTTTCTTGGCAGAGGATGCATGGGGATTTTTCCAAAGGAAAAGGAAAATAATAATAATAATTTTATAATTTAAAGTGTTATGAACAAATTTTTAAGGCCTGGGCTTGCTTTTCATGATGGGCCCATGACCATATCATTACGCTTTGGGCCCACAATATTAAGCAACCTAGAATATAGAGTTTGTATAGGTACATGCATAAATTTATATTTATTTTGTTGAGTTTGTGATATATTTTATATTATTATTATTTTATATTATAAAAATAAAAAATAAAATATTTTATTATTATAAAAATAAATAATTTTATAATATAAAATTTAAAAAATAAGAGATTGAAATTATAACGTAAAATTTTTTATAATAATATATATTTAAAAAATTTAGTTATTGCGATAATTTAATAAATATTTAAATATTTTGAATATAAAAAAAAATTATAGAATTTGGCATAATTTCGGATTTAAAAGATTTTAATAAATGTTTTGCTGTAAATCCATACTATATATTAATTATTATTTACATAAAATAATAATTATTATTTTATCGATTTTTTTAATAAAAATTTAATTTACTAACAAAACGTTTTGATACCTTAATTTTCTATAATTTTATCACTTCTTTGATCTGTTGACTTGTGAGAGACTATTAATATGAAATATTGAATGAGAGTGTTATACCGGTTTTTCTCTCTGTTTCTTTCTTTTCATTTTCTCCTTCTGTAGCCTTGTTTTTTTCAGACTGCTGTTTTCTTATCGCCATCAACTTATCTTTCCTCTCCATGGTCCTATTCTGTTCAGCAAGTTATTATTTGTTACAAAGTAATTGCTTACTCTTTATGAGATGAGAATGAAAAATAGAGCAACGAAAATTTAAATATTTTTCATAATAGATTTCTTCCACCGGGTAGTAGCAAGTTTGATGTTTTGTCTAGAAGAGGAGCAGGCAAGGTTCATGGTTGATCATTAAACAAAAAGAAGCACTAGCTTCTTGTAATGTTTGCCTCCAATGCTCATCCTTTAGAGAACTTTCTGCAGAAAACATTTTCTTTCAAGATAAGAACTGTTTCAGTTCTTTATCTATCATTAGGATATTGAGAGTTTGAAGGGAAAGGATAGAAATTGTGGTATACTAGAAGATTTTTTTAATCCTCAATGATTACAAGATCCAAGTTCAGTTCTTTGTGTCTCAGTCATACTGCCAAAACAAACAGAATGTGAGCAATGTACAGAAAAATTACTTTCCATACTGATGATTCTGATTTAAGACAATCTCCATCCACTTATAACATTTTGCAAATTGTATAATGTTTTGTTATAGCATATATCGTACATGGCTGGTGGGGCTAGGTAAGAAATTCATGGATCTAAACCAATATAGAAATTTTTTTATTTTGTAAGATGCCGCACATCATTTTTCAATGAGGTGTTATTTAGTGTGCATGAACAAATGCAAGTTTTGTGTTCAACCTGTGATTTATTGTTGTAATGGGGTAATTAAGTAATGATTCAAAAGATTCTGCATGGTGTAAGTTGTGCTGATCACCTGCACATCCCTTAAGACTAATGGACATATTGCCATTAAATGGGTAATATTTTCTGGGTATGTGATTGTTCCAGCTGTTTCATGTGTGATTTTTTTTGCATTTGTTTGACATACTGCAGACACAGAATCAGATATTGAAGGTCCGCAGCCAGAAAAATATGCCCTTGATGTTGAAGAAGCTTCTCTTGCAATCTATGCAGGATCCCAGTTACTGACAAAATTGCTTGACTCTAAGCAGTTTTGCCAAACGGTAAATTCTACTCACCTGTCAAAATCACTGCGGACAATCCTCAAGTCAAATGTCCCTCTTCACTACAAAGACTGGGTTGCTGCTTGCCTAGTTAAGTTGAGCTGCCTGTCTGGCCCTAACCTCGATTTCGAGAATCCAATCCACATGGAAGTAACTTCCAGATGAAATCCTCTCTCTCTGGAAGCACGGGAAGCTGCAGTTGTCGAACTGAACAGAATAATCTCCGAAGGGGTTGTAGATTCCACTAGAGCTGTTGCTTTAGAGGGAGGAATATTCCCGCTGGTGAAGAAGGGAGTGATAGGGCTGTGGAAGCAGAGTTAGCAATACTATACAATCTGAGCATGGACAGTGAAAATCATTCAACAATTATAGCTGCTGGAGCAGTTCCAGCTTTAAGGAGAATTGTTCTATCACAAAGACCACATTGGACGAAAGCACTTAGTTTGCTGAGGAATTTACCTACCCTTATGATGAGTTAGAACATACATGCATACATGATCGGTTGGAGGTAACATGTAAACATGTATATCATCTTTGCTTTATTCTAGAACCATTTTCATTCAAACAGTTTTCAGTTTGATTCACTTTTCCATGTTTAGATTCAGATGTGGTGGTATTTAACCGACAGCATGCTTAGATTCAGATGTGGTGGTATATGTAACCATCCCCACCAACATATTATTGAAGTATATTTGTCCAAATGTGGGGCGTTGGAGATCTGCTTGGGAATTTGCAAAACTCTGGGGTCACAACACAAACATGGGAATAAATTAATATCTTCGATAGGGATTGTTAATGTTGGTCAGGGAATAAATTATGTACCATTGATTTTGAAAACAAAATTCATAAATCAAAAACAACTCACAATATTATACTGTATTTTGACCACCCAATACTCGCTTGCCATTGGAAAACACGACCAAACATGTAGTGGCGGCCTGACTCCTTTGACTAATATTTTTAAGTCATTAATTTAATTACACGTGTTTTTATTTTAATCATCCTCGTCAACAACATAACATTTGTAATTAAATAAGCATAAATGTTCATATAATTTATTTTATTTTTGATTTCCCAATTTTATTTATTTATTTATGCTATAAAAAAAGTATCTTCCTCGCTTGGATTGGAAGTCATTTTCTTGCATCTTTATGATATGCTTTGGATTAAAAGGCAAAATTTTATTCATTGCTGTCCAAACAGAAATTATTTCTGTTTAATCAACCCTTACCAAACCCATCAACTAATTTCATTAAATAATAAAAGTAGTAGTTAGCATGGAGTAAATTGTTGTTCTTTACAACTTAATTGGCCTTTGAGTTGACTTCTAGAATTTCGTTAGTTGACATTGCATTAATTCTTCTCTTATTTAATCAACCTTCTTCAACCAAAATTACTTAATTAAATTTTTATAAAATTATGTTACAATATTTTTTAATTCATTTTAGTTAATATTGTTAATTAAAAAATAATTATATATAAAAATAAAATTTTATTAAACGTGAATATAAATAAATAAATATACAAAATTTTACTAAATTATTAATAAGTTTTACATGCCAAACACGGCCTTAACAACAATAAAATTTCTGACAGCATGACAAAATCTGGACCCACCCAATTGTGAGAGCAGTAATGATGACGATGCATACCGAAAGACGCGCCGCCAAAAGCCTACTCATTCACTAATTTACCCATTTTTTTATTAATTTAAAAAATAAAATAAAAACAAAAACGCTCTCAAACTTCCAATGAGTTCTTCTTCGCGGCCTCTCTGAAATACAGAGTGAATGCAGGGCTAACACCTCGTATTATATAAATAAATAAAATTAACAAATAAATAATAATAATAATAATAAGTGCGGAATAATTGGAATAAAATTCTGAAACAGAGCAAGCTATCCGAGCGGCGAAGGGGAGTACCGTACACATGGGAACGCTTCAGACGTGGAGGAAAGCTTACGGTGCTCTAAAAGATTCCACCAAAGTCGGCCTCGCTCATGTCAACAGTGATTTTGCGGTACCGTTTTCGTTATTTATTCACCCAACTTTGCTAGTCTTCTTCTCTTGTTCCTATGTTCGATTTCGTTTTTTGATTTTGGATTTGATTTGGTTTTCATTTGCTATATTTAGGATTTGGATGTGGCGATAGTCAAAGCTACTAATCACGTCGAGTGTCCGCCGAAAGAGAGGCATCTTAGAAGTCAGTCATTTGTTTTTTCAATGGATGGATCTACTTTTATTTATTTTGTAGAAATTGTTTTAGATTTGATGAAATTAGAACTATTATTATTATTACTGCAGAAATCTTGGTTGCCACATCAGCAATTCGGCCTCGAGCAGATGTTGCTTATTGCATTCATGCTCTTGCTCGTAGACTGGCCAAAACGCGTAATTGGACGGTGCTTAGAATTTTTATTATTTGCATGATTCATTTGATTCAGTGTTTCATTTTTCCATTTATTTTTATTTTAAGGTATAGGTTCGGTTTATGTTTGATCCTGTTGTAATTTTTTAGTTATTTAAATCTATTATTAATGTTGTAGGGATCGAATTTGTTCTCTGTTGATTGTCCATTTCTGGTTTTTAATGTGGCTGTGCGGAAGTTTTCATATTAGAAATTTAAATGAGATGTTTATACAGAACAACGCGCATAATTAGTCACATCAGGGAGTGCCATTATAATAAATTTAAGTCTTCAAATTGTTTGTTATGTTAATTAAAAGTTATCGATAACAGAGCTTGTGGCAGTAATACTTGTTTCTGATTGACTTAGTTGTATCTTTTGAACTTTGGTGCATAAAATTTTAACGGAGCATTTCCTGCATCAACTTATGGTTATATGTGTAATTTTCTTTTCATTTATTACTAAGATGATGGATGTCAGAGGATACAATCTCTTTAATGAATCCAGGAAGTCATTGAAGCGTAACATTTGCTGTGGCTCAAAAAAAAGGGAAATAGTCTCTGGTATTTCCAAAGATTTATCATACTGAAGCTATTTGTAATAATCCTAGTGAACCATTGTTGCTCACCGTGAATTCTCAAATGGATTAGCTTATAGTGGGAAATGCTTAAAGGATATTTCATTTGGCGTGACGGTGAGAAAGAAGTCCCCGCTTTCTGGTGAAAAAGCTTTAATTCTTGTGAATTAAATTATTTCTCACTTGATGCTGGATTAACTGGTCACCTTGGTAGGTTGTGAGATGTTTGGCTATGCTTGGATTAGCTTTGTTGGCATCTGAATTTCCCAATGTATGACATACTCTTTTTTGTCTTTCCCTTTTTTGGGTTGATAGGGGGTGGTAGCATACTAAAAGCTGCATTTCCAAATATAAATTTCTTACTCTTTTTCTGTCTTGTAAAAGCCATTGGCAATCCTTGGGCTTAATGCTCAAAATTTGTCAAAAAGGCCACTGAGTTTCTTTCCCCTGTCCTTTTTGTGATAGATCTGGGCAAAAATTATCCTAGGATTTCTTAGACATGGTGGAATGTTTTTTTGTCCTTTTGATGGTCTTCTGAATGTAAGTTATTTATGTTATCTGAAATGCATGGACCTTGAGTTTGTGCATTCTGAACATCATGGTATGGGTTTGATATCTATGAGTTGATGGCTTAGTTAGTGTTAAGTGGCATAGCTTGTCCTGTTAATGCGAATAAACTTGTTCATTTATATTTTTGGTTTCTTGATGTTCAACAGGTTGCATTGAAAACACTGATAGTTATCCATAGGACATTGAGGGAAGGCGATCCTACTTTCAGAGAAGAACTTCTGAATTTCCAGCAGAGAGGGCGCATTCTCCAACTTTCAAATTTCAAGGATGATTCGAGCCCTATTGGTGAATTTAGATTGTCCTTTCTCTCATTTTCAAAATTTCTTGACCATCACTATGATCCTTCTATTGTTGTTCTTTCAATTAACATGAACATGAACGTGTGTGTGTGTGTGTGTAGGTTGAATTCCATGTTTATAAACAACCAACCAGGAAGTATATATGTTATAAACAAGAAAATTTTGTACTTTAAAATGTTCATTTTTCATGTTTTCCCATTCAGCCTGGGATTGCTCTGCATGGGTACGTACATATGCACTATTTTTGGAGGAGCGACTCGAATGTTTTAGGACTCTAAAGTATGATATAGAAGCTGAGCGTCTTCCAAGACCTGTCCAAGGGGAGGATAAGGTATATACCCAATTTAATGATTCCAGGTAACATTTCTTTTAAAATGAGAAAATCACAGGGAAATAGAAGTTTATGCTCATTAAATATGCCCGAAGAAGCGAAAAAAAGGAGGAAAGTATTCTGCAATGAAAATAATGGATTCTAGTTTGGTTAAACTGTTTAATTTTGGATATATTATCAGATTTAAGTCACCTGTTATTTGATATCTATAAAGTGTTTTTGTCCACATCCTTATTTATAATTATCTTTCCTGAATGCCAACAGCTTCATAGAATTTGATCATTGTTGATAAGATAATACTCTTATTTTTCCTTTTTATATTAAAAAAGACAACTATTTGAAATTGAAATTTAGCTCTTGGATTACTATCGGACTGGTCTTACACTGTGGAGTATTTGTTTTTTTGCATAGCCTCTAAGGGCAATGCTTACTTGACAGACTTATGATATCTTCCATTTTTGAGGTTTCAAGCAGGTTGATCCCATATCCTATTTTCTTTGTTAGCAGCAGATGGTTCGTGTGTATTTGTGATTTGATCAAATGTGTGTTAATAATAAAACAATAGACTGAGGACTGTTGACAGTCTCATTTGGAGCTGCTAGATCAATGTCCTCTTCAAATCTCATGAAGTGTTATTGGATTAAACTTGTATTTTATTGCAATGCTTCTGGGTCTTAAGAGCTGTTTGTGACACTAAATGCTGAAGCATTTGGAAATTGATGACGCTTCATTCCTCTCTTGTGATAGAATTTTTTATCAGAGGATAAATTCTTGAGTTCATGTGATAATTTGTTAGAGCTTTTTAGCATTTTTGGCATCAAATCTAGTATCACAGTCACTTCCTTTCCATTATTTTGTCAAAACAATCTGACGTTTAAAACTGTTGATTTTATTTTGGCTGATGGCGAGGGTAGCCTGGTGTGATAGAAACTTTTATGGTTATGTCTATGTCTATTTATTATTCATGATATAATTTATAATTGTTTTCTCTTCTAATTTTTTTATGCAGACTTTGTAATAGTTCTGACAAATTATTGTTGATTGTAACATACTAAATTGTTTCATATCTGTTTTATTGGAACTTTGCTGTGTGGAACTATTTGGGTGTGATTGGTTCTAGTCTTTGTGAATTTATGACATTTTTCAATCTGTCTTCTCTTTGATGGGCAGGGTTACAGCAGAACCAGGGATTTGGAAAGTGAAGGATTGTTGGAGCAGTTGCCTGCTTTGCAGCAGCTGCTATATCGCTTGGTTGGTTGTCAGGTATTCTTTTTAATCTTATTGAGTGTTTGATTTTCACCTACACTGAATTCATATCTGTTAAGAGAGTTGTTCATTTTGGAAATTTCTTATTGTATTGTGATTCCTCCCTCTGCACGACTATAACTCTTTGTGTGAGGACATTTCTCGTTCATTTTCTCATATCTTGATAAATGAATGATGATCCCTTTCTGTCTTTGCAGCCGGAAGGTGCAGCTGTTCATAATTATGTAATCCAGTATGCTCTGGCTCTGGTATGCTTGCTATGTTTTCATCTTCTTTTTTGGTGTAATTATTGATTAATTGATATTTCCTATATGTGGATTATAATAATTGCAGTACTAGTGCAATTTGAAAAAACAATCATTGGTTTCTCTGTAATTTTGTTGTAATGTGTTTATCTTGTGTGAGTGGATTTGTGAAATAGAATTAGCATATAGAATTGCTGATCCAATTTTTTGTCTTGCCTTGCCCTTCTCATTTCTTTCCTTTCCTCCACTCCAAACATTGCCTTTCCTCTTGTTGGAAAATTTAATGTAAAGAAAATGTTCAACTTATTTTTGAACTTTATTTGATTCATTTGACCTTGTCAATGTATACAATTTTCAGGTGTTGAAGGAAAGCTTTAAAATATACTGTGCTATCAATGATGGAATCATAAATCTTGTTGATAAGGTAAATTGGATTGATCGGTGATGTAAAAATTATGTCGTTTAAGAAATCTGTTCTTTATGATTTATTTCTGTTTTACATTTAATCTTCTGATTTCTTTGCAGTTTTTTGAGATGCCTAGACATGAAGCTATCATAGCCCTTGAGATTTACAAACGAGCAGGCCAACAGGTCCTGCAGTGTATTTGTGTTGTTAACTTAATTCTGAGTTGAATACACGATTGACAACAATTATCTGCATCAACATTTTTTTTTCATATTGTTACTGAATACTATTCAGTTCTATGAAGATTTAATATCTGGGTATTTTGATGCAGGCAGGAAGCCTTTCTGATTTCTATGAAATTTGCAAAGGACTGGAACTTGCTAGGAATTTTCAGTTTCCTGTTCTGCGAGAGGTATTTGATGTGATGATATTGATTGAAAAGTTTAGTTGGTTTGAGGTCATTCCTTTATCTCCAATGAATAATATTTTAGCTAATTCTTTGATTTTCTGTTGCAGCCACCACAATCATTTCTTACAACAATGGAAGAGTATATAAGAGAGGCACCACGGGTGGTTACTGTTCCAAGCGAGCCATTGGTCAGTAAAAATTATTTATGTATAGATAAAAGTATTGTTTAATAATTACTGTCTAACTTGTGTCAGTGTTCTTATCTTTATGTAGACTAATCTAACTCGTTACGTCACCAAGTGCAGATTATCTATAGGCCAATAGAGAAAATCACATAGATAGAGTTAGCAGGATGAAATGGGGATGAGTCTTGGAGTTCTTGTCCAATTCAATTGCCATTTATGTTTAATTGAAGACTTGTTCCTAGTGAACTTTACTTTATGGATTCTATACTGTCCTGTTAGGAAACATGTCTGAAGATTGTTGAATTGGAAGATCTGCTGCTAGAAAACTTTACTTTATGGATTCTATTCTGCCCTGTTAGGAAACATGTCCAAAGATGAGCATTACGTAAGTGAGATTGTTAGAAAAAGGGAGTAGATCTATTTGAGAAGGTAGAGTTATAAATTTGTAGACCAGATGATGGCCAGTTGCTTAAACTTGTTTTGCTATGTGAGTGAAACAAACATCAAGTATATTGCCTTCAAAGGGTAACATGATTTATGTGTAATGAAAAGGATGAAGACTATAAATAATATCAGCAGTAGGAAACAATATGATAACTTGCCGGCTTTACCGAGGTTGTGGCACCAGATATAGCTAATTAATGAAAAATTGGTTCATGTAGCTGATGCCATGATTTTGATGTGACTTTAGTGAAGTAGATTTTAAATACCGTTGATGTCTGATTGCTATATGTCAGCTTTTTGCCTCAAAATAGAAAAATTGTTTAAAGAAGGTATCTGTTCTAGAACTAATTCGTGATGGTTATAAACAGCTATTGACTTACAGACCAGAAGAAGGTCCTTCTGAAGATGCTAATACACCTAATGATGAATCCGAACCACCTCCTACGGATGCTGTTGTTGCTGTCTCTAATGTTGAGGTTGAGCCTCCTACTCCACCCCCTCCTCCTCTGAACAACTTGGATACTCGAGATCTGCTGGTAATCTATTATTGGATCGATTACTATTGTCTTATCTTTTAATTCTTCATCAGAACTTGCCCTCTTTATTAGATATGTCACACGTTTTGCTGGGTTCAGGGATTGAGTTATGCTGCACCTGATGCATCTGCAATTGAGGAAAGTAATGCCCTAGCTCTAGCCATAGTTCCATCTGAACCTGGTAATGATATTTTTACTGTTTCCCATTTGTCATATTTCTGCACTTTTGGTTGCTTGTTATATTTACCTACTGATAACAACTTTCTTTTGCAGGTGCTGGCGTTTCAACGTTTGATTCTGGCACTGGTCAATTGAAAGATTTTGATCCTACTGGATGGGAACTTGCTCTGGTCACCACACCCAGTGCTAATATTTCTTCAGCCAATGAACGGCAGCTAGTAGGCCCTTTTTTGCCTTTTATCTTGTAAAGAACTTCATATGTTACTAAAAATGGTGATCTTTTCCCTAATGAAGATTTTTCTTTGTCAACGAATGTTAGGCTGGTGGATTGGATTCCCTCACTCTGAACAGTTTGTATGATGAAGGCGCATACAGGGCTGCTCAGCAGCCTGTCTATGGTGCACCAGCACCAAACCCATTTGAGGTTCAAGATTCATTTTCCATGTCTAGCGGCATTGCTCCTCCTCCTCCAGTTCAGATGGCAGCAGTTGCCCAACAGCAGACCAACCCCTTCGGTCCGTACCAACCTACATACCAGCAGCTGCCACAGCGGCAACATTTGATAATGAACCCAACGAATCCTTTTGGTGACACTGGGTTCGGAGTGTTTCCTCCAAATCCTGCTGTCACACATCCACAAACAACCAATCCTTTTGGTACGCCAGGCCTTTTGTAATGAATATTTGATTTGAACGGTATAAATTTGGTCCATGCAATGCACGGTTGGTTTTGCCATGTATTTTAAGTGAGTAAAGCATTGTGATTGAAAATTTAATGATTTTTGGCATGAGTCGATGCATGGCTTTGGGTTGTAAAAGTTTGAGTGAATAGTGAAACCATGTATTAATTACTAGTAGATACGGTTTAGTATCATTATATATATGGGCTGTTTTCAACTCAACTCTCTCTTTTCCCTCTATCCCCATGTATGAATTCATAAACGTGTCATGATGATTGGCATTGAGTTGTTCGTAAGACTTTTATTTCGTTATGAGAATCAGTTGTTGACAAATTGTGAAGAATTTTCTTGTAAATTTTTGTAAAAGATCTTTCTACCATCCAAGAATTTTTCTTGTATTACAACCAGCATTCTGAAGACAGGCGAGCCCATTTCCTCGTTGATTCCAGTAGCCAGTTAGATTCTCTCAATTTTATGTCTGTGAATTATACTACTGCTACTACATCTGATACCAACTTCTCCAATAAAGAACAAAGTACTTGCTTTTGTGCTTTTGGTATTGTTTGGATACCTCATCCAACGTTCCTTACATTTTCTTTACTGTCCTTACAGGTTGACTTGTTCCATGTTTGTTCCGTGTTACATGACATAATTAAAGGTTCAGAATTTCATATTCGGCAGCATAATTAATAACTATTATTTAACACGAGTTAAAATTGCAATGGGTGGTTGTTGATAGCATGGATGGCTTCACAATCACTGCTGTGAAAGTGAAAGATGGGCTGCTTTTTTTTGCTGGTTTGAAGGTTAATCATGCAATGTTTCTGATTCAGGAAACTGTTTGTTATGTTATGTTATGTTATGAAATGCAATGCATGCTTCTAACTTAGATTGGCTCATCACTTCTACAACTTTCCCTTTCTTCATTTCCTTTTCTTTAATTAAAAATTTTGGGTGCTTAAAATATTTATGATCTTTCGAAGGCCCAAGGGAAGGAGCAAAAAGCTAAAGAAGAGTGTGGGAAGAGAACGTGAAGGAAAAGAAAGAGGAGGCCAAAAAGCAAAAAGAGAATTAAATAATTAATAAAGAAAGAAAGGAAAGTGGGGTCATTTCACATATACGATTAATCATTACCCCACATCTCAAATTTGCTCTTAAATCACCATCATTGAATTCGCTAATCTTTCCCCCAATTGTGTTATTTCTTTTACTTGCACTTCTAATTTTTTTCCTCTGTGGTTACAGCACAACAGCTGGTTTTCGTTAATAATTCGCTTTTCAAGATGGATAACCAAATAAGGGAAATTTTCAACCAATCTTCTATACACTCTTCAGTTTATGTGATCCAAAATATATTTTTATTATTATTATTGTTATTTTAAAAAATTTATTTAAATTTTTATTAAAAAAAAACTTAACATTGTTTTATTATTAAAAAATTGAAATATGATTTAGTGATACATCTTTTCTCTTTCATGAAGTAAAGATCTGTTTTATGGAAGATTAAATTTACTATAAATAGCTAGTTACGATTATCTACGTTTCATCTTTAATCTGTTTAGTTGTTTGATTTAGACAATAAATATTGTTCTTTTATTTAAATAATTCCATATTTGTTTAAAGTAGATGTTGGGAGAAGAAAAATCTAAGCATGGGAAAGTTACATTACTAGAATGACACTTATATATTTACCAACTTTGATGTTACAAATGTCAACACAATTAAAAGTCCATTTTAACAAAGATTAAAGGAATTTATATGTTAAAGTTTATATTTTTAAGAAAATTTTCAAGTAAAATAATCTTTAAAAAATTTAATATAATTATTCACATTCAAATTCACTTATATTTATTCTTGTTACTTTATCAAATCTATTAACATCTGACAAAAATTTTTTTAATCTAGTGTCATAAGTCGTCAATTTAAAAAACCAACTTGATAATATTGCCTATTTTCTTTATAAACTTAAGATCAACTCGTGTTTTATTAAATGTGGGATGTGATATTTTCACTTACCTAATCACATTATACTCTTGTTATGAACAAGTTTATTTATTATAAACTTACTTGATTTGTATTATTTATTTTCTTATTTTTTAAAAGATTCATATTTTACGTGATTATTCTTTATTGGAGTTTAAAGTACAAGTATTTAAAAAGTTCACATGTGAATAAGAATTTTAGTATGTTCTAATACTACTTGTCACAATTTGAGTGTTTGTTATTAACTTAAAATACTAGCCTATTAAGTAGTATTATTTACTCTCTTTCTAAATCCAAAACCAGCTCATATATCTAATATAAGACATGACTCTGAACTAAAAACCCTTAGCTAATTACCTTTTTCTTGCCTACTTAAAAAATTGTATGACAAACAGCCCTTAAGAAAAGCAATACCAAAATAGATGTTGTAGGTCAAGGTCCCCTTGATGTGGATAATTCAACAATTTTCTTAATTAAGCTTATCCCATTTCCCAACTCATTAAACTTTAACTTACAATCTATTAGTTATATCATATGATTCTTCTTTTTACACTAAAAACACTTGATGCTTGACTTGAGTTGAGCCATCTAACCTTACACTCATTTCTTAAAATCTCACACTTTCTTTGCACGAATTTAGCCGTTAAACAACCCTTTAATTTGTTTTCTAATTTCTTTGAATTTTTTTTTCTAATTTGATCTTTGTTTATATTATAATTATTTAAAATGTGGCTAACTTTACATTGTTAAATTTATGAATTTTATTATTAATATGATAATTGAATTTAATTGGTAGGAACATATTCATTTCAAATTATTCATTAGTTTGTTTAAATTATCCTTGATAAATTAATGTTACAAAAAATCAAAATGATTAAAGAAAATGAAAATTTTATGTTGTGACCCATATGACTAGGCCCTAAATATATAAATGGATGCTTAAAATTAAGGTTTAAATTTGTATCATTATTGGGAATGAAGATGTGGAACCTTCCTTATATGATTATAATACAAGATTGGGTAAGTAATAAATTTAAAAAAAAATACAAACTCTTTTATGGAACATATCCTTATAACAACGCAAACAGTGTGGGCAAGCTCAAGGGACCCTCTTTCGATTAGGACAAATATTAAAAATCTTTGATTTTTTACTGCTAGCCAAATTTGAACTTCATTAATTTACTAATTAATTAAAAATATCTAAGACCAAACTTTGGATTAAATTAAAAAAATAATTACGAGTTCTAACAGATACATTAACTCATACCATTCTAGAGAGAGGGAACCAACAAATTGTTTTTTTTTAATTTATAGTGTGTTTAAAAATTAGAAATTATTATATGAGATTTGCTTTTCAATTGTTATGATTTTCAGAAAAAAAAATATACTAACTACGTACTCTTTCATGAATATTTAATATACGCTTTTTATTAAAAAAAATTTAGAAGATAAATAATAATTTTTTTTTAATTTTTTAAGTTTATTTTATGGTGCTCAATTTAAATACTCACAAAAGTCTTCTCTAAAAGTAAATAAATATTTATAGTAGTTTAAAAAATAATATCATTTAGATGTTTTTACCAAATTTCCTCTTAAATTTTTTTTACAAAAATATCATATTCAAAATATATTTAAATTTTTATTACTAGCTAAATTTGAACTTGATTAGCTAACTAATTAATTAAAAGATTCAAGGCCAAACTTTAAATTAAATTTTAAAAAATATTGGTTAGGAGTCTTTACTATGCATTAACTTTGAACTAATAAAAAAAGTTAGTTAGGAATTTTTATGATACATTAACTTATTATCATTCTATAGAGAGTGGATCAATGAATTATTTTATTGTTTTTAATTAATAGTGTGTTTAGAAATAATTATGTGGGCTTTTTTTTTCAAATGGTAATGATTTTGAGAATCTTTAACATATTTTTTATTAAAAAGATAATATATATTTTTATTAAAAACAATTCTAGAAGATAAAGATTCTTAAAAATGTTTTTGGTTATTTTATAGTATTTAATGTAAATACTCAAAAATATTTAGAGTAGTTTAGTGAAAAGAATCTTTTAGGTGTTTCTTCCAAATTTGATCTAAAGATTTTTAATCAAAATATTATTATCTAAAATGTGTTTTATTGGTTAAAATAAAATATGACAAAATAATCCGAACAATTAACAAGCAAATAATGTATGTAATAATATATATATATATATATATATATAAGTAGATAAATTCAAATGAATGATAGAATCAATACAATTTATTATTAATGTTATAAAAATGAAATAAGAAATTTAGAATGAAAATTGAGAAAATTAGAAATCTTGTTCCTTTTCCCTTTAGATTTGTAGTAGCCTTTTGTGGGAACACATTTTTTTTTGTCTTCTTGGTCAAAAACTTAAAAGTTGAGAGAGGGTTTCAAAAAAAATATTTCAAAAATAAATAATCTAAGCCTTTAATTTACAATTAAAATCCTAACTAGTAATGTGCATTATTTGATACATCAAAGTTAAAGATTCCCAACAATTCCCAAAAGCAGTTACAAAATTCAAGCAAAAGGAGCAAAAAAATTATCTCAATTGTTATTTCTCTTAATTTTAAATGTAATGGACATGGTTAAAAGTAAAGAAGAGGGGAACAAATTAAATAAAATTGGGGTCCACAAATTTAAAAGCTAGAAGGGATTGATTTTTGTTTACTTAGACTAAAGCAAAAGCAATTTGAAGGGCCAGAGCTCCCACCACAAAGTAATTGATTTCAATATCTTTAATATTTTTTTTCAACAAATATATCTATGATTTTTTAAAGGATTGAATAATATCAACTATGAGATTATAAAATTCTATATAACTGATTAAAAATTTTATGAATTTATTTGATTTGTGTTTGTGTATATAATTTATTAGTGAAAATAAGATGTCATTTGCTTTTATTATTCATCTATATAAAATTTTATATTTATAAAAAAAATTACAAGTTATTTTCTTCTTTTAACCAGACATGCTACAATAAATGAGATTATATGTATTATATTTAAAAGTTTATTTTATAAAATCACGTTATATACTTAAAATATATAATGAAGATAGAATGATTATTATGTTATATTTAATGGGAAGTTTCTAGAAAAAATATTAATTAATATCAATATTTATGTGTTCTTAATTGATCAAAATTAGAATTTAAATTTTTTTGGTAAAAAAATAATTTGTTTATATTATATATATATTAATTAAAAAATCCTTATTAATTAAAATGATAATTTTATTGTTAAATTTGGGTTGAAGTGTCGAAAAAGAAGATGGAAATGAAGTGGGTGCACACGGCGGTGCAATCCCTTGACCACTTAGAGAGGAATTCCACCTTCTCAAGCTATCAAAACTCAAAAGGAAAATGCCCTCATTTATTAAATTTCAAATGTGATCACCAAAATTTCGAATTTCTCATTCACATGCACTTTCTTTTTGGTCAATTGTTAAAAGCCGCACAATTGTCACTTAAAATATTATGAATCAAGAGTTTGTTACATGTTGCATGATCCTTGCTTATTCATTCCCGTGATGATTCTATCAATTAACATAATATTATTTGTTTTTATAATTTAGGTTAGTATAATAAATTCAATTTAAAATTTTCGTAATTTTGTTACTAGTGCTTAAAATTTTAAATACCTTAGGGGGTAAAACTCTAATAAGTAAATTAAACATTTCATTGACGCATTTTTTATAGGACAAATTAATTTTAATATCATTTATAATAATTTTATCTAACTAATACGATATTATCTGCTTTTTTAATTGAATTAGTTAGTTTTAATTCTATTTGTAATAATCATGTTTAACTAGTAAATTTTATTTATTTTAGGAACTTATGATATCATAAAAGTCCTTACCTAAAATTTTAAGTCTTGAGTCCAAAAAATCTTATGTTAGTTAAAAGACAAAATACTTATAAAGTATGACTCCAAGTAATTTATAAGTAACGTGAGAATTGAAACATGTTTAATTTAGTAATTTAAAAAAAATTATTAATATTTGAAATCTTTAATTTATTGATGTACTTAATTACCTTAGCATTTATGTTAATTACTCCATTTAAACTTTAAGACAGCTCACACAATAAAAGAAGAGCAGCCAGCATTTTTCCTCTATGATGCTATGCTAACCAAACAAAAAAGAAATGATTTCATTTACTGGATTGATTTTATTTTATTTTTTTTGTTTTTAAAAAATGTAATTAATTATTTTTTAAAATGGAAAAAAAATAATAAATTCAAAAGTAGCAAAAGCTT
The DNA here is from genome assembly GCA_019650275.1 of Xylocarpus granatum. Lineage (NCBI taxonomy): Eukaryota > Viridiplantae > Streptophyta > Magnoliopsida > Sapindales > Meliaceae > Xylocarpus > Xylocarpus granatum. The sequence goes on from BNST01002960.1 coordinate 109,826, forward strand.
GATGAGAAACAGGCTTGCATAATGAGGAGGAGCATCTTGGAGTCCTAAATGGGCCACATACATTACTTTGAGAGAGGTCCACCAACACATTTTCTAATGGTTTGTAGGCCCCACCATTCCATATTGTAGCATGGGTATAAATGTCCATTAAAAATTTTTAAAAAATAAATAAAATAAAAATTTCCTGATGTAAAAAAAAATAAATAAATAAAAACAAATACATAAACTTTAAAAATATTATGATATCCCAATAAAAATTACTTATTGTAATTTATTAATTAATAAATATTTGATATAATTTGATTTGGGTTTGAGAATATGAATTTAAATGTCAATATTTTAGATTTTATTTTTTTTTATAATGAAAGATTTCTTCTTTTATTTTGTGTAGAAGATTACGTGGTTGAAAATAAAAATTCTTTTTATTTTGTGTGAAGATTTTCTAGTATTCTTTTGAAGCAAGTCTTCTTTGGCTGTCCTTCCAATTCAAACCGCCCTTTTCTGAGTGTAAATAAAACCACTTCCTTCATCTACTTCTTCTCCTCTGTTCTCTTTCTGTGTCAATCTTTCTCTTTCACATCTCCTTCTTCTTGTTGTCTGATTGCTTTCTCTTCATCCTTTCTTCAAATTCTGTTTCTGTGAAAACAGTTTTAAGATCTTCTTCTTCTTCTTTCTCTTGACATTCTGCAACTTCCTCTGTTTTTTTTATCTCTCCGTATATAAATCAGAAAACAGAGGTACTATTTAATGGCGGCCAACAAGTTTGCTAGCATGTTGCATAGAAACACTAACAAGATCACTCTTGTTCTAGTCTATGCACTTCTCGAATGGACTCTCATCTTTTTTCTTCTCTTAAATTCTCTATTTTCTTATCTTATCGTCAAATATGCTGAATACTTTGGGCTTAAAAGGCCTTGTCTTTGGTGTTCTAGGCTTGATCATTTCTTCGACTCTAAAAAGAATAAGAATTCTTATAGAGACCTTGTGTGTGATGGTCATGCCAAAGAGATTTCTAAAGTGGGATTTTGTTCAAATCATCGAAAACTATCTGAATCTCAAGTTATGTGTGAGGATTGCTCATCCTCATCGCAGCCTGAATTGTCTAAGGACTATGCTTTCTTTCCATGGATGAAGCAGATTGGTTTGATTCAAAGTGCTGGTGAAGTTGCTGTTGAGAATGGTGATATTGATTCCAAATGTTCATGCTGTGGTGTGAGCTTGGAGAAAAATTTGTACCCTCCTTATCTCTTACTCAAGCCTTCTTGGGAGGTTTTGGACTATACCCAGAAAGGAAACTTGATCAAAGAAGAAGCTGTGGAGGAAGATAGAATTGATGATGCTGATGACCACTCTGATCAAAGCATATCAGAGTTAGTGTCCGATCAACCTGAAGATGTGCAGAGGTTTGAAGAAAACAATGAAATTTTGAATGAAGGAGTAGAATTGGAGGAGGCAGAGGAGAAATTTTCAGGTTCTGTTTCTAATGGTGATTGCAAAGAAATGGTGACTAACGAAGACGAAAATGTTGCTGTTGCTGTAGTGAAAGAACAAGAATCAATCAAGCAAGAACACTTGAATGTGTTGATCACTGATCCATCTTGTGATCAGAGCGAAACTAAAGTTAAGAAAGAAGCATCTCCTGATATTGCAACTAAGCATTTGGAATTTTACATTGATGGAGATTACTGTAATTTGATTCCTGTGGAACTGATGGATTCCACGAAAGTAGAAAACAGGAAAAGTGGATATAAATTGAGGGAAGATGCTCAAGGAAATTTCGGAAATGAAGATGTTATCTTGGATTTCTCCTTGCACGATGTAGCAACGCGGGCTGAATTACCTCCAATCCATGAAAATGAGGAGGAAGTAGCGGATGCAGAGTCTGAGCCTGAAAGTCTTGAAGTTAATGAGACTGAATGGTCTTCATTTATACAAGCAGAAGTTAGTGAATCGAAGGAGGAGGAGCATGAACAAATTGCTGTTGAAGGAAGAACTGAAATCCCCTCTACTGATGGAGGAGATGATTTTCAAGCAAGTGCTGCAACAGCAACAGAAGAAATGGAAGAAGATGTTAATCAAGGTACATGTTTATTTCGTTAGAATTTTCAGTTACTGCTGTCTGCTGAAATTGGATTAGGAGTTAAAGCACTTTGTTGATACATGCAGTCTCTGATGATTTGCTTCAAATGCAAAGCGATGAAATTGATGCTGAGGTTTCGATAGGGACAGAGATTCCTGACCATGAACCAATCGATGATATTCAAACTGGAGAAGATCTTCCTTCACAACCATTTAGAGAAGAAGGTGTTTTCACTAGTTCTTCCGAATTGCAGGCAGATAATGATCATCATGGTAAGCTTCAATATTTTATACTATAATTTTTAGTAGTTGAAATCCTTCTTTTTTTTGGCTCTCTTGTTTTAGATATTCTACTTATGGATTATGTGTAACATTAGAGCTCAAGCAAACTGAGGATGATGTAGAAATTAAGATCATAGAAGTTGAGACAAGTGAAGAAGCTATCAACAATCATTTAACCTCGACTTCAGAAGTTAATGAGATTGAGGAGGAGAAAGTTCCCGATACGCCGACTTCCGTAGACAGTTTCCATCAATTGCACAAGAAACTGCTGCTACTTGACAGAAGAGAATCAGGAACAGAGGAGTCTTTGGATGGAGGAAGCGTTATAAGTGACATTGATGCCGGGGATGGAGTATTCACTATCGAGAAGTTGAAATCAGCATTGAGAGCCGAGCGAAAAGCCTTGAATGCTTTATATTCTGAATTAGAAGAAGAGAGAAGTGCTTCCGCCGTAGCAGCAAACCAAACAATGGCTATGATAAATAGGCTTCAAGAAGAGAAGGCGGCGATGCAGATGGAAGCTTTGCAATATCAAAGAATGATGGAAGAACAAAGTGAGTATGACCAAGAAGCGTTGCAGCTTTTGAATGAGCTTATGGTAAAGAGGGAAAAGGAGAAAGCTGAGATAGAAAAAGAGCTGGAAATATACCGCAAGAAAGTACAAGATTATGAGGCTAAAGAGAAAATTCAAATGTTAAGAAAAAGAAGCAGAACTTCATCTGCTTCTTGCAGCAATGCTGAGGATAGTGACGGTTTATCTATTGACTTGAATCATGAAGTGAAAGAAGAGGATGGTTTCGATCACAATCAAGAAAGTAGTAACCAAAACACTCCTGCTGAGGCAGTGGTATATTTGGAAGAATCATTGGCTAATTTTGAAGAAGAAAGGCTGTTAATTCTAGAGCAACTCAAGGTTTTGGAAGAGAAGTTGTTTACATTGAATGATGAAGACGATAAGCAAAATTACGAAGATATAGAACCGACTGATCATTTCCACAAGGACAACGGCAATGGCTGCTACAACGGGACTCATGATTCTAATGTTGTCGCCGCAACAAATGGACACTTCAAAGAAATGAATGGAAAACTTCATCAAGAGAGGAAAAATATTGGTTCAAAGGCAAAAACACTTCTTCCTCTTTTTGATGCAATCGGCACTGAAACCGAAGACGGCATTTTGAATGGAAATGAGCAAGAGTATGATTCCGCTGCTTCACAACATTCTCCTGTCACAAAATTTGAACTAGATAACAAAAGGGTCGCCATTGAAGAGGAAGTTGATCATGTCTATGAAAGGCTACAAGCACTTGAGGCCGACAGAGAGTTTCTAAAGCATTGCATTAGTTCCTTGAGAAAAGGAGATAAAGGCGTATATCTTCTCCAAGAAATTTTACAGCATCTTCGCAATCTCAGAAACGTAGAAATCCGAGCAAGAAATATAGCAGCTGTTGCTTCGTACTGATCAACATAGTTCACAAACTAAGCATAGGTATGCACATACTCTTCATTCTTACCTCTTTTTATAATTACATTTGTACACTAGAACTTTATTTGTTAAATCAAATTTTACGTGCCTGAAAAATGCAGATTGCTGTTCTGAAGTTCATTAACCGATGCAACTTCAGCACAAGAAAAGCACAAACTCTGCATTGTTCAAACACTCAAATTCAGGCACCAAAATGTTTTAAAGGGAAGTTCCTCAAACGGAGAGGGGAGCTTTAAGGTGGACTAAACAACACATGAAGTCTACTAATTTTATTTTATTCCAATTTCATTTTCATATTCAGTGATTTTGTGTAAATAGAAAATCCAAAATTCTTTGTGGGTTACAATCATCATATCATTTTTTTTTCTGAGGAAAAAGGGATGAGATGATGAGTGCGTGTGTGTGCAGAATATAGCCAGCCAAGCTGTAATTTGCATTTGTTTGCGAGGCAAAAAGAAAATTAAAAGGCCAAGCAAGCCTCGCTTACAAAATCTGTGAGTGATCCAGCAAATATTCCAGCCGCCAGGTCAATTATAGCATTAGGCAGAGTTTCTGTAGAATTTTTGGGAGGATTTTTTTCTATTCTGTTGGGTTGAGGAAAAGGGAAAGAAAGAGTAAATAACTCTCTTTAGCTTTTGCTCTATCTTTTGCATCATTTCAAGCATATGTTGTATACTACTACATACATCCATTACTAGGTATATAAAGTGAGTGTTTGTTTATATTGTTTGTCGTTTACTTATATTATTATTATTATTTATTTTTGTGTTTTCGGATTCTTATGACAGAGATGGATGGGCAGAATATATGAAGTAATTTTTTTTAGAATTAAACAAATAAATTTATAATTCTAATAAGAAGGGGAGATTCGAGATTGTTGTTGCTTCAAGTATAAAACAACTTTTGGTAGGTAGAAACCAAGAAAAGTTAAGCATAACTAACTTATCAAGAAAAACAAAAATGTCGGTTGGCCTTATAATATAAAAGATAAATTTTAAAATAAATATAAAATATAAAAATTAAAATTATTAATATAAAAATTTAAGATACAAATATAAAATACATGAACACTTAAGTGCCAGTAAATATTATGATAAATTTTATTTAAATTAAATAATAATAATAATAATAATTATTATTATTATTATTATTATACTCGTAAATTAATCATCTGCTTTACTTGTCTCTAAATTCTTATATGATGGCAGTCATAATGTTAGGCATATATAAATCAAAATAAATTGAATCACAACCAAAGTCTAATTAATGTTTCAACCCGTATGGTATGATATGATATGATATCTTTAACACGCTCCATAATTATGTTACATGCAACCAAACTTTTATTATTCTTATTCTTTCCACGTGCATTGTTGATTCAATAGGAAATTTAATTAATTCACATTGTGTTGTGTAGACTGTCAGTTTTGGTTGTAAGAAGAAGCTGCTAAGCTGGACTATAATCATTATATCACCTTCTGCTTAATGACTTTCGGCGGTTGGTTAATTAATTCAAAGATTAATGATAATCTTAAATTTTGATTAAGGTTTGGTGGCTTTCGTTTTCATTGTTTGATGGGATGTAAAGATTTTTCCAAGTTCATATACCAAAGTTATCTTTTTTTTTGAAAAACAAGAAACAAATAATAATGAAGTCATTGATTGTATGACCAATGATATTGAAATATTGTCTGGACGCAAATCATTACTGAATTCTTGTGGCTACAAATTATGAATTATATTAGCTAATTTTAATTAAAGAAAAAGAATATGAACATTTTTAAAAGTTTAATAAGAAATAATATTTTTCTTAATAGTTTTAAAAAATACTTTTGTCAATTCTCATTTGTTCTAAAATTATATTACTTTAAAATTTATAAAATAAATTAAAGAATTTAATTTTTTAAAAAATATTTACAAATTTTGTAGGATTAAAATGAACAATCAATGGAACTTTAGATCATGTTTGTCCCTTTTAATTAATTATAAGTAACTAGATAGCTTGAGAAGATGTTAAATTCATCAGCCACAAGAGGTGGCAAAATTTGACTTGGTTAAAATTCAAACCATCTTGAAAATGTCTTGGAATGTTGGTTCAGATGGGAAATTTCAAAAGCATGATTAAATAAAATATTATTTTAATTCTTCTAAAGGACATGGTATTTTCTTCTACAAATTACTAAAACTAAGCAAAAGTGATTGTGGGCAGGAATAATTACATATCCTTTTTTAAGGTTTTCTCTATTTTACCGTCTGTTTGTAAGATTTTAGTTTGTGTCGCATATCTCAGTAAACTTTGAATAGTAATATCTCCTTGTTCAAATGTGCTACATGCTTTTTAAAATTTTAAAAATATTATATATTATATATTCTCTTAATCACAAAGTAATACATACAAAAATATAATATATTTTAAAAATCAATGGACCTTTTAAAGCTTAGGCAATGATACTCCAATGATGAAGACAATTAAGGGAGCAACAATTGGTTTTGTTGCTGGATTTATATGGGGAACTGTTGTCGATACTTGGCAAGACGTGCCTCGCTTCAAGAGAAGAGTTGCTCTTCCAAGGCTGATGAGGACACCGAAGATGATAGTTAATCACGGGATGACCTTTGCCACAATTGGGGGAATTTACATCGGTGTTGACAAGCTAGTGCAGGATTACAGGCTAAAGAGAGATTTTGTTAATGGAGCAACCATTCGTGGTTACAATTCTTTCTTTTGGGTGATTAGCTTTTATTATGTTTGTCAAGAAAAATTGCGTTCCATTTGGTGTTGCATGATGGGAAAAGTAGTTATCTTAGTGTCGCTTCTTTGACCTGTAAAGTTTGCATTACTTTATGCTTTTTGATTGTTTGGCTCGATGATTTGCTGACAGTCTTGAAAGCTTTGTTTTGTTTGATTCTTGGATTCTTTTATCGTTCTTGTGAAGAACACCAAGTTGGCTTTGAGTTCTTGCTTCAACTTCATTATATTTACTAGAGTGTCTTGAAAATGGTTATATTTGAACTGTCAAAATTTGGTATTGTGAAATATTTATTTTTATTTTAAAATTAAAAAAATTAATCTAACTAATTAAATAAATTTATTTTTTTAAAAAATTTATTAATTTATTAAATATATTTAATTTATTCGTGTGTAAAAAAAATTAAAATAATATTAAAACAAAAATTAAAAATAAAAGATTTAATTATATTTAATTTAAAGTAAAATTTTATAAATCAATTAATTTTGAAACCATGATCTCTTCTTGTAATCTTTACGTAAAATATTGTCGTGTTAATATTAAAATAATTAATTAATATGATAAAAAAAATTAAAAAAACGTGAAAATATAATTGCATCAAATTTCATTTCAATTCTAAACATATATGTTAAGTTATTGGATTTAATATATTATTTATTAATATAAATAAATTAAAAAATAAAAAATTAAATAAATATGAGTGTATTAAAATTTTATTTATAAAAAATATAAATATATATTTGCAAAATTTAATACGTAATAAAGATAACATAAATTTTGAAGAGAATATGGGCGGTTTTTATCCGTCCAGTGCTTTTGACTGTTAGATGTTATTAAGACAAAATATAAAATTAAATTAAATTCATGTTAGTCAACAAGTTAGTCAACCGTTATTTTCTTTTCTCCAACATAAATACATCGTTCTTATTATTATTTCCCACCGGAAAGTACATTTCATCAAAGGATCCCAAGACTCGTTACGACCATCAACTTCTTTAGTCTTTCATTACCCGAACTCCAAAAAATTTTCAATTTATTTTCTAGATTTTCAGACGCTGAATTGTTTGATAACCTTTAGTTGTGAGACCATTTGTTTTGAAACTTTCCATGAGCAGAGAAAGCCATGACCAAAACCAAGAATTTTTTTGAAGCTCTAATGAGACGATTCGGTATAGGCTGTAACAAAGGTAAGAACAAAACCCACCCAGATGACGAAGTTCATTTCTTTGGCCGTATGTTATGAATTATGATCTGCCACTTGACTGATCGTGATATGATGACGTCTGTGATTTGATCAGAGGGAAATAATGAAGAGGATTTGGAGAAGATTGCTGCTCAGGAACAGAAGCACTTTCCTTTTGAAACCTTAGTTTCGGCTACTAAAAATTTCAGCACTAGTAACAAGCTTGGCGAGGGAGGCTTTGGACCTGTCTACAAGGTAAAGATCTTATCAGCTATCAGGTGTTTGGGAATCTTAAATTCAATTTGGTTGCTGAGAAAATTGTATGGGAAATATTGATAAAATTCACTGTTGTCTCTGTGCGTCAGGCTTAGTTTCCTAACCAATCTTTTTTTTTAATTTATGAAATAGTAAGAATGAAGTGTTTGATTTTGTGGGTATTGTTTACGGATTTCTTCTTTGGTATGGAGATTGCAATGTTCTCAATAGTTCTTTTAGCAAATTCTGTTTTGGAAGTTATTGAAAACTTCAGATACGCGCTTTTGAAGAAGAACAACTTGAGCCGAAATACCAAATCAATTCAACGGCAGGACAGAGACTTTATTCAAGAAGGCTTTTTTTTTAAAGGATTATCTCAAGAAATAAAATGGGTAAATTTATATAAAAACGTGAATTTCTCAGGTCTAGTGAGTGAAATGATTCTAGTAACAAATTATTGGAGAATCTAAACCCACAATTAGCTTATAAATGTATAATGTTCCAATGGTTTTTTAAGTAGAATTCTCATTCTTATCTGCAATTCTGCATTACTGTCATAAGAATCTAAAAAGGACTTGCTGTGTTGAAATCATTCTCAATTAAACAAGGCAAAGACTTGTTGGGTTTTTCTTTATAGGGGAAGTTGGATGATGGAAGAGAAATTGCAGTGAAGCAGCTGTCTCAAAGCTCGAATCAAGGGAAGAAGGAATTTGAAAACGAGGCCAAATTGTTGGCTCGTGTGCAGCACCGGAATGTAGTTAATCTGTTAGGGTATTGTGTCCATGATGTGGAGAAGCTATTGGTTTATGAGTATGTCACCAACGAGAGTCTAGACAAAATTCTCTTCAGTAAGTACCTATTAATTCTTTTCCTTTCTGTTTACTTGCATCATCTTAAGGCCATTTAACTATATAATTTTGACTTACTGAATAGAGCAAAATTAATAGTGCCTCCATATTCACATTCCAAGCTCTTATTAACACAGCTGCAATCTGGGTTTTATAAATCTGAAAGCCCTTTTTCGTTTGCATGAATTTGAACAGTCTATATTTTTATTGGGATCCTTTATAAATTTTGGAGATCAAATAAATTGCATGCTCTCTCAAAATGCTCAAGATTGAATTGAATTTTCTTAAGTCTGGACTCAGGTTAATGTAGTTAGGGGATTGACTGAACAGTTGTTGTCAAATTTTCTTTTCTTTTTTGTTTATTCAGAAAATCTTAGCTGCAAAATTTGGATGTTCTTCAAAAAACTAATATTAATATGGCCTATTTCATATAATTTTCTTACTTTTTACATAGTTCAATTGTTAATTCTATTTGATCCAGTCATAAAAGAAACTGCCTTCGGTACATATCCTTTTACTACACTGGAAAGACATTGCTTGGCAATCTTTGGCTGACAAGCATAGGTGGTGACTGTATGCTTGCTGATCTTTTGAGAATCATTTAAGGTAGGATGAATTGGCCATAACTCAACATGAAAATATGTATATTTCGTTGTAAAGACAGTCAACCTGGAAATGATAACTATTTCAATGATCAAATCATTTAGAAAAATGAAAACATTATATAATATTAAGATTTTGTTGACATTGGTATGCCTCAAATTGCATTAGAATACAGCTTTTTCTTCATAATCATGCACACTGCTATTGGTTAAAATTAATTCCTAGATTTGACATTCTCAACATGAAAGACTGCCTTAGATAGTCTTTGATTTTGCTCTTTATTGCAACATAAATTTTTCTTTAAAACTTTATGGAAGACATGTATGCAAGTATGTAAAACTTGTGGATGAGCTATTACAGTAGAACCCAGAACAGCTTGATATTGGTGGAAAATCTTGAATACAAGTAATTTGTTCAAACTGTTGTTGTGAAGTTGTTATAAGTATGCAGCCATTGTGTTGGTAAATCTTTGTGCTTGTAATTGTACAGAAATGTATAAAGGCTTTCTGTGGAATGACAACATTTCATTATGTTTTTCTTCCTTTTTTTCATTTGCTAGTGCAGGCTGGTTTGTGCTTTTGTTTTTCTTTTTTATCATTTCTCTTTGGGTGTCTTTAATTACCCGCCACTTGTTCCATGATCATAGAATAGTGCCCATCAAAATTAATTATATATTTGATCTCCCTTCTTTCCTTTTCTGTTTTACTTCTTTCTACCAAAACGTGTTTTTCTTGCTTTAAAATTTTTGAGAGAGACAGTTGTTAAGACTTTGACAAATCTCTTTGTATGGTTGTATTTGAATTTGTATGCCCTCAGCAACTGAATGTTCAGAGAAGTGCAGCTCTTTAACCAATTCTACGTCAACTTCCCTGGTAGCTCCAAAGTGGAAAAAGCCACGAATTTCAACCCATGCATTCAACCACCAAGTTGATCTGCATCAGAAAATAAATAAATAGCATGTCATTTTCACCTGATACATCTGTTGGCTTCTGTCAGCTCCAATCCAATATGATGGATCCATTTGTTTTGTAGTTGTAGTGATTGCAATTATTATGGTCTCTATACAGAATCCAATAGAAATCATGAACTCAATTGGAAGCAAAGGTTTGACATTATCAATGGCATTGCTCGAGGATTGCTTTACCTTCATGAGGGTTCACCCAACTGCATCATCCACAGAGATATTAAAGCCAGCAATATATTACTTGATGATAAGTGGGTACCAAAGATTGCTGATTTTGGTATGGCTCGCCTCTACCCAGAAGATGAAACACATGTTAACACCCGTGTAGCTGGTACCAAGTATGGTTTTCAGATTCTTGTTATAATTTTTATATTGTCTAAGCACTGTCATTATAAAGTATTAAACTAATGTAGGATTTTTAAAGAAAAAACTTTTTGGTTTTCTTTAAATAATTTGCAAACAGTGGATATATGGCACCAGAGTACATCATGCATGGGCAGCTATCGGTTAGGGCAGACGTGTTTAGCTTCGGGGTTGTGATGTTAGAGCTCATTAGTGGACAGAAAAACTCAAACTTCAATTTAGATGTGGATGCACAGAATCTACTTGATTGGGTAAGATCACAATGTGAATCCTTTGTTCACTTAGTGGCAATGAAAATATTATTTAAAGTGAACTTGCAGATTTCAAGAAATACTTTCTCCAAAATGAGTGAGCTCAGAAAATCAATTTTCATTGCCAGGCAAGGGAAGCGAGTTATGTTGCATAAGAGACATTAGTTAAGTTGCAATTTCACTGTTGTTGCAGGCGTATAAACTCTACAGTAAAGGCAAGAGCTTGGAGATCATAGATCCCAGTTTAGCAACATCAGCTTCTCCTGACCAAATAGCCATGTGTATACAAATTGGGCTGCTATGCACACAAGGTGACCCGAAGTTACGGCCACCTATGAAACGAGTAGTCGTGATGCTATCAAGGAAACCTAATTCCGGCAGCATAGACACACCAACTAGACCTGGAATTCCAGGTTCTAGATATAGAAGAATTCGAAGACCGGCAGCATTATCGTCGTCAACTGCCGGAAGTTCTGGTGAAATCAGCTCACGTACATTTGATTCTAGTTTAAATACTGCTTCTGCCACTGCCTCTGCCTCTGCTTCCGCCCCAGCTCTAACTAGCCCGAGGCGAGACCCGGGGAAACGTCCCATGGAGAGTTATGGTTAGTATTTTAGAAGAAATTTTTGTCAATTCTTTTGTGTATACCTAGTGAATGAAAAGATATCCCTTAGGGTAGATATAATAAGATTATTTAATAAAATTATAATATTTATTATTATTTAATTAATTTTAAATTAAATATATTGGTGATAAATTTTATTGAATGGAACGTTTTTCTTGTGAATTATTTAATAAATTTTCTGATTAATATTATTTTGTGGAGAGTGAGTGTCCAAATTATTAATAAACCCCTCAAATGTACTGTAGAAAATTAATTATAACAAAACAAATCAATAATGTCATGGTTTGTGACATTTTCTTTAAGAATGATGCTATTAAATTCTTAATTAATCTTAACCTTTAAAATTAGGTATTTAAAATTATAATTGAAAATAGTGTCGTGTTAATTTGATATGTAAAATTTAAATTATTTATATCTTGCATTGCATTAGTGTAACGTTTAATTTTTAAAAAATTCAAGATGGTTAATTAAATTCATGTCGTGTTTAGACTGCGAAATTTTTATTTTAAATATTTTTTATTTTTTGATTAATTAAAATTATTTAAATATTAATAAATTTAATTTTTACATAGTTATTTTTAATTGTATTTTTTAATTTTTAAATATTTTAATTAATTATTCATAATAGTCCACTCGTTGAGCCATTACATTTTTGTACATAAAATACAAACTTAGCATGTACCTAAAATGTGAATATAATTTAATTCTATAATAGTTATAATAAAAATTGTTAAGAGTTTGTGATTAAAAAAAAACAAACAAATATATTAATTCAAGTGGATGAAAGACTTTTAAAATAAGTGAGAATTTAATTAGATATTTTAATTTTTTATATACTTTTGACGATTGTAAAAGTTTCAAAGAGAATTTTATAAAAATATTATATATGCGACGACCATGCTATTCTTACTTTAATTTTATGAAGACTTTTACTATCAAAAAAAATAAATAAATTTTTTTAATTTGAAAGAGATAGAAATCTTTTGGTAAAGACAATTCTTTTTTATAAATATTATAAAATTCTAAAGTTTTTTTAAAAAATTTTAGTAAAGTTTATGATGATTTTTAATTTTCTATTTAAAAAAATTTTGTGAAAATTATTGAAATTAGAGAAATTTATCTATATTTTAATTAAATTTCTAGAGATAGTGAAATATTCTTACTAGATCTATATCATATTCAAATTATTATTTTGAAATATTTTTACATATCTTCTTTGAGTTTTGGTAAAATGATAAATAGATATATATTTTATAAAAACTAGTTTTAAAATATTCATCAATAGTAAAATTATTATTTTTAATCATTGGATGATCAACAAAATGATAAAATAACTAAAATAATTTTGTCAATCTATACATTTATTTAAAAATATTTTCACGTATTCTTTTTGAGGTTTTAAAAAATTACATATATGCGCGTGCGCACACACACGCATATATATTATTAAAATTAATATAAAGCACTCCTCAATTATATAATGTATTGAAAATTTAAATATAAAATTTATCAAATAAAATATATAAATACAAAAATATAACAAACAAACACATATTAAAACATATTAAAATTGTGCCTATAAATTATATTATTATTTTGCTTATTTTTATACTAAATATAAATTTAATATACTTTTATAAATAAAATTTTACTATATTGTATTTAATTTTTATATTTAAATTTTAAATTTTTTTTATAAAAATAGGCAAAATTTAAGTGTAATAAGCAAAATTTTAATATGTTATATTTGTATTTTATATATTTTATATTTGATATGTTTTTATCTCAAATCGATTCATTTTTATTATAATTTATATCCATGTATTTTTTTTATTTAGTATATTTTATATTAAAATATGAGTATGTTTTATGTTTGAGAAATACTTTTAATTAATTTTCACAAAAATATATAATTTATGTATGATATTTTAAAACTTTCAAAAAAGTACGTAAAATGCTCTTACATAAATATATTAAAAGATAATATTATTTAATTAGGTAATTAATAATAAAAAATAATAATTTAATTGTTTAAGATATTTTTTTATTAATTTTTATAACAAATATATTTATATGTAATTTTATTAAATTATAAAAAACCATAAAAATAACCCCTTATTATTATTATTATTACATCATACTGATTCCATCTGGAATAAATAATGTCATGTCACAACATACAAGTTATTTACAAGAAATTGATTCTTCGTAAATGTTTAGGTAGCTATGAATTATTACACCTTTAAATTAAAGAACAAAATGGTTGCCTCATCTCATCGCTGGGCAATGAAAGAGGAAAATACGTTCTTTGTCTGTAATTGTAGAAATTCAATAAATATGTTGTACGCGTTTGCAATTCTGAAAGATGTAAAGGACTTCGTAGTCAATAGACGTCTTATGTCTATCCACAAACAAAACATCGCCTCAGATATCAATAATTGTACGGTAGGAAAAACCTTTGAATTCTGAGTTAGCGGGGCTGTGATGGTGTACGACGAAGAGTACTTTATCATTGCAAAAGTCAACGCCAAATTCAACAAATTATGAATCGAAACATCGCAGAAGCACGAGCCTGCTTCCCTACGGTAAAAAGTACTCCTTACAAGCACGCGATCATTCCTCTTCTTCACCTGCATACCCGGTTCGATTGCGGGTCCCATTTTCTCGATGCTGGATCTGGATCCTTAGATTCGAAAATCAGATGGTCCAATACTACGTACTCCCGGCGGCGTGTCGAGAATGTATGGGAGGTGCAAAATGAAATCTTTTTTAACCAAGCAGCAAATGCCATGTTCAAACAGTAACATAGCTTTTCCGGACGTAACAATTTCCGATTAAATTTCGAAACGCCCATGAAAAGGGATCAATTCAAAAAAACATGTCCAAAAACGTCAAATCTCTTCAGATAATATCCCAAATGCCATCCCTGTCCGTATCCACGTCATCTATCCGAGTAAACCCACTTTAAACGAGCCATAACCGTCAGATCACCGCTCAAAGCTACATCCCCCAGCCGTTAGATGAATGATCCAAACCATTTTCTCCCTCGAATCCGAACCTCAAGAAAACCACCCACTCCCGTCCTTTAAAAACCCGCACTTCATCTTCCTCTTTACGCACCAACAGTTTCTTGCTCTCTTTTTCTCCAATGGCTTCCGCTGAAGACTCTCATATGATGCAGCAGCAGCAGCAGCAACACCAGTCATCTCTACACAGTCAGCTGCAACAGCAACAGCTGCAGCAGCATCATCAATTTCAGTCTTCGTCTACTCTCCCGCAATATCCGGAGGTAGTTACATGTCCTTTTTGTTTTGTCTGAGTTCTGAGCCGAATTTTACAAGATGGGTTGTGATTTAACTTATGTTTGTATTGCATTTTAAAATTTTAGATGATAATTGCGGCGATTGAGGCGTTGAACGAGCAAAGCGGATCGTCTAAGGCGGCGATCTCAAAGCAAATTGAGTCGGCGAACCCGGATCTACCGCCGGCTCACTCGACTCTATTATCACACCACTTAAACAAAATGAAGCAGAGCGGACAGCTCGTTATGGCGAAGAACAACTACATGAAACCCGACCCAAACGCGCCGCCCAAGAGAGGACGCGGCCGTCCACCGAAACCCAAGGTGCCATTACCACCGGGAACCGTAGTGTCTCCACCCAGACCACGCGGCCGTCCACCTAAGCCAAGAGATCCCTTCGCCCCGGCTCCGCCAACGAAGAAGGGCTCAGGTGGGAGTGGAAGGCCACGTGGCAGACCTCCAAAGAAAGCCAAGACAGCTCCAGCTGCTCCTTCCGGCCCGGGCCCCTCTACCGGCGCGCCTAGAGGCAGGGGACGGCCTCCCAAGGTGAAGCCGGCAGTTGCGCCGATAGCCGGTTGAACGAAAAGCGGGAAGCCAGAAAGGAAGAGAGAGATTAGGTTGTTTAGGTGTGATCACTAGTTTCTACTAATTGATGTTTTAGGTTTTTTTTTAAATTTTTAATCTTGTTTTTTAAAATTAATTAATGTTGTAATGTTGAGAGATTAGTGTGACTGTAACTTTCATGTAAATTGTTCAGCGGCTGTTTAGGCTTTTCACCATCTCTTTTTCCAACCTCTCTGTTTTTTTTTAAATATTTTAAAATAAAAATGATGAAGTTTTAAATTTCATTTGAAGATATAATAATAGTATTTTATGTAAGTTGACAGTAATTACGATCAAATTTTTTGAAAATGTTTAGGCGGGTTTTCGTAGGATTTTAATTTGGTTACTGTACAATGAAGTAGTTCCTATATGTATATATTTTTTGTTTTTGTGTGCGTAGGGAATATTTATTTGGCTATGCTCCGTTTTCACTTGTTGGCGTAGCTTTATCTTGGAACCAATTTGTGTTCGCACGGTGTCTTGTCAATATTAAGAAGAGATTGTACATTTCTATTGTGGAGCAAGTTTTAGCATTTATTTTTATGTGATTTTTTTTCTACAATAATAAATTTATTTACAAAGATTGAGATTTTTTATCAAAATTTTACAAACTAAATATCAATTTAAGATTGACACATGTATTCTTTTAAAAATAATAAAAAGACAAGAGTTTTATGTTATTTGTAAATAGCATATGCTTGGTTTGATCTAAACTTGCTTGAAACTTAAATGAGATTGAAAGACAAGAGTTTGTTATAAATTTAAATTATATCGAACTTATATGTTTTATATATATATGTATATATATATATATGTATGTATGTATGTATATATATAATTATTATGTAAAATTAATTTTAAATAATTAAGGCTTGAGGTATGGTCAAGTTTGACATGGTTTGAGTGGGTTAATTTTATAAATTAGTTTGTGAATTCAATTTTTATTTTTATTTTTATATTGGCCTAGTTCAACTTGGAGTTGTTTTAGTCTAGTCTTCATTTTTGTAGATTGAACCAGCCCATGTGCCATCTTTAGACTTTTGAATGCTTTAAATCAAATTAAGATTTTTTTATATTGTTTTACCAAAGCATTTTGTAAAAAAAACAAAAAAAAAGTATCGCAAAGAGAATTAAAAGCATATTTTAAAAAAAATAATAAGTACAAAAATTGTTAATATTTATTTTTTCGTTTTACTTTTGTTACAGTTTTTATATACTTTTTAAATGTTATAAAAAATTTTTAAACTCTTTAAATCATCTCAAAATAGTGTATAATAAGAATATTAAATTTAAAAACCTTAACAAAACAAATCACTTTTCAATTTATAAAACTATTTTTATCAAAATTTTATTTATAGTTATAAAGATATCATTACCACTCAATAATGTAATTACAAATTTTAAATTTGAATAAATGTATAATGGAGAGTTATAACCATTTTAAGAGTTATAATTAAAAGATTACATATTCTTTAATAGTTTTATGATCTTTTATGAATTTATAATTTACGTATAAATTCAGAAGAATTATCTTTCAGTAAAAATGTAAATCATAGTAAACTTTAGATTTTTATTAGACAATGTTCACCCTTCAATAGTCTAAATGACTAGAATTGCTAACATGTATTTTAATTATACTAGTGACAAAATTATGGTATATAATTATGCAATTACGTTATATGTATAAATATTTTATAAAATCTAATCATTAATTTTTATATATATATATATATATAATATTAAGTTAAGTTGTATTATTTTGTACTGTCTTTTACCAAAATTTCTTTATCCTCTTAAGTTAAAACCAATTTTATGCACATATATGCATCTTAACAAAAGCAACTAGTTACTTAGAAATTTAACCCATTTTTTCAAAAGAATAAATGAATTGCTTGGCGTTGATTATCTCCTTAATGTTTTGTTGTTTTTAATATCTTTTGAGAGCGAAATTTGCTAGTTAATGGTTGTTTTTCTTGTAATGTCTGGTTTTCTTTTTTTTCTTTTATGCCTTCACTCTCTGTTCTTTTTTATAAATTTTTTTTAATTTTTTTGTTTGAAAAAAAGGTTTGCCATTTTTTGTCTGATATAAGTTGATAACATTAATTGAATGGATATATAAAATCAATATAATTAATATTAATACATTTTAATTCAACTAGTGTCATTAGATGATGACGATTTATATACAATATTTTGCATTCTTAATATTAATCATTTTAAATATATTTTTAGGTGTTACTCTTAATTAAAAATACATTCACCATAACAAAAAGAAGTTAATTAAAAATATATATATAATTAAGAAAATTTTTTTGGTTGAGTAATTTTCCAAAAGTGAAAATGAAATAGTGTGTGGGAAAAGCAATGGTTGGTTATAAATTATATAATTCGGTCCAACAAGATAAAATTTTTATAGATAATTTTTTTTAGATTAATTGTTAGTGCCATTTCTATGTAACTTAGGATACATATTAAATTAAATTAATTTTTATATGTATTTTTTATTTTTTGAAGTAACAAATTTGCACCAACTTTTAAATTAATAATAGTTCAATTAGGTTTAGGCTTGCATTCAAGAAGGATGAGTGGTAAATTTGATGGAAGGACTTTGATTAGCAATTGTGGGTTACCAGCAAACTATTGAAAATATCTATTTAAAATATAAAAAAACATATTTTAAAAATTCTGTAACATAATATTTTTTTATTATAACCAAATATGAAAGAAAATTTTTATGTTTTAGAATATTTCACTATTTTTTAAAATTAAATTATTTTAAGTTAAACTGAAAAAAGAGGAATTTTTTGAATAATTTTTGAAAATAATTTTATTTTAAATTTTATATGTGTAAATGATCACTTTCAATTCAATTTTATTAAAATTACTACATTTACTTTTTTATTGAGTAAATTTATATACATGGCTATTTATATTTAAAATACGAAACAAAAAAATTTATGAACAATGTATGAGTGTGTAATATCACACTCATAAATAATGCATCGTGAACTGTTTATGAGTGCATAATGTGCGTTCTCATGAAATAATTGAGGAGAGTATAGAGTGAGACCATGAAAGCCATTGGCGTATTTATATTCTTTTAATAAACTTGAATTAGAGGTGATATCTATATAAATAGAGTCTAAAATCAGGTCAAAACAAAAAGAAAATTCTCCCTGTCTTTGTCAAGTTATAATATTCTTTACTCGTACAATTCTTGTTTAATTACTGGGATAACAATTTTCTTGTTATTATTATTTTTTAATTTTATGATTTATATTTTTATTTGTATTATGAAGGCATCTTTTGAAATAGTAACTTTTTAAAGTGTTTTATGATAAATAACAATTATAATTATTATTTTTAAATTTTATGATAAAAAAGATTAATAAATATCCGGGAATAACTGCAACCGCTGGAATCGCTCCGTTCCCATCTTCTTACAAAAACGCGCGGCTTCAAATTCTCCCAATCGCATATTGCTCATCCTACTTTCACAAACTCTCTCTATCTGGAATATTTATTTCCTTTTATAAAAAAGGAAAAAGGAAAAAAGAAAAAGAAAAAAAAGGCAAAAGCAAAAGCAGAATCTTACACACGTCCCTCGCTTATTTCGCCAGCTTTCGTTTCATTTCCATAAAACGCAGTTAGGCTGACTTATCTCTCTTACAAGCCAAATCGACTGCAGCTACAGAAACAGTTTTCGAATTCAAATTCCGGAATCTCCGTCCACAAAATGGTGATGTTCAGCGTTACACGCAAGGAAACGATGCCCATCGACGGCCAGAAGCCTGGTACTTCTGGTCTCCGCAAGAAGGTTCACTCTCTCTCTCTCTCTCTTTTAATCTTTGCTCTTGATTTCTCGACACTCGATTTGATATCGGATCTGTTGTTATACTGTTCTTTGATTTTGAGATTAGTGTGTTGTGATAATCAAATCTGATTAACGATTATGATCAAGCGAATTTATGCGTGTTTTGTACCGAATCGGATCTTATTTGTTCTCATTTGAAACTGTAGCGTTTCAGTAGTTTAGTTAACAGTGACGAGATTATGTAGATTCAATTCAATTTGCTTATCCAATAGTGTAATTAGAACTTTTATTTGTTTGATCGAATCGAATGGCTTGTAATTATTAACTTACAAAGCTGCTGATGCATCATGCATGATAGTTTAGCTTGTGCTTCGTTTAGATCTAATCTATGCTTCAATTTTTTACCATTATGAATTCGAGTAATGTGATTAAGTTATATATACGTGTGTGTGTGTTTTATTTTTAAAAAAAGTTTCGTTTTGCATGCATTTTTTAAAAATTTTGTTTAATTTATTTTTTTAAAGGTTGTCAGTCTTGTGTACACTTGAAACTGCTGAACACTTCATGTTTAAGACTCCACAAATGAGACTAGGCCATATTGCCTGTGAAGTATGGTCATGGATCTATTTGCTATATATGATCATATATGAAACTGTTGATACTGTGCTAATTTAATTAGAACATTTACAAAGACTAGTTTATCTTGCAATAATATTCACTACAAGATTGCTGTGGCTGTTAAGAGTGATTTTTGTTTTTGATTGTAAATTATGTTGTCTGAATCTTTTTAGGTGCAAGTGTTCATGCAACCAAATTACCTTCACAATTTTGTTCAGTCAACTTTCAATGCCTTGTCAGCTGAAAAAGTTAGAGGTAAGGATTCCATAATGTATGGTGTGGCTCAATCTTATGTTAATGAAGATGGATATATATAGGCGTATATATGGCTGATGGTGTGGCTCAATCTTATGTTCATGAAGATGGATGTATATAGGTGTATATATGGCTGATGGTGTGGCTTAATCAGCCAGCTGGTACGCATGCTACATATATTTATGTGTATAGATATGTAGAATTTTATGAAATCTATAGTTGCACTAAGAGGCTTATTATTGGAAGTTTGACTCAGGCGAGCTTCTTTTTGTCTGCGTAGTGCAATCTGGTATTTAGCATGACCTAGCTCCTTTGGCCTTATGTCTTATTCATAAGGCTATTTTCTTTGCTTTTGAATTCAGTCTTTTTATAATGAAAAAGGTTCACCAAGCTTTTCCACTCTGTTGCATTGATCTCAAGACCTATTAGTTTTAGTAGGATTAGATGGAAATAAATACACATTTGATTCCATATGTTGTAACTGAGTTCATTGCTGCACTGATGTCTGCTTTCCGTTTTCTTTTCCCATTAATTTCTTTCTTAGAGGAGAACTGCTTTCTTTTGGTTTACATGGCTATGATGATGATATTCTGTTAGTTATATATTCCATTCCTAATGGACTCGGACTTTATTAGTTGTAATGGTAATTTGAGATTATATCTTTATGTGATATTCCTGGTACAATGCACTTCCCAAACAGCCTGAAGGTTTGTACCTCTTTTTTGGTAGAATGTGCCTTAACATATTTCAATTCCTACTCTGTTGCAGTGATCTCAAGAAATGTTAGTATAAGTTTTTGATTTTTGTAAAGAGATGTCTCTTCTTTTTTCTTTATTGTGATATTGAATAAATTAATTTACAATAAATTATTTAAATGAATAAATTAATTTACAATAAATTATTTAAATGTTCATTGAGTGAATGCTGATAACTAATAAGTGTTTGTCATGTGTGTAGGTGCTACGCTTGTTGTTTCTGGTGATGGCCGATACTATTCAAAGGATGCCATTCAGGTACCTGTACCATGATGTGTCAAAAGACATTGCGTGCCAAGTTTTTTTTTCCCCCCAGATATTTCTAAATTTGTGTTGTAATACATACTTTTGTTGTGTATTTTGAGATGTGTTTAGTGTATTTTAGTCCATAAAGATGGATATTTGAAGAAGTATGGGCCATATCAAATCTGATGACTAGGATTTTGTAAGGTATTCTGTGCTTAGAGCATGAATTATTTGTTACCACTTTCATGAAGAAATAAGCTTCGAAATTATTTCATATGTCACCAGTTTGCAGAGTTTTCCATAGAGGTTTGTGTATTTAATTCTTTTATGCAAATAATTTTTTGTTTGTCTTAAGTGTGTTTAAAATCCACCAGTAAATGAATGAGTAAATTGTACTGTTGGATATTTTGATAGCATAGCCTTGGGTTTCGAAGAACATGGCTGATTGTTTAGACAGCTTTTACCCAAAGTCTAACCATGTTGGTGTAATTAATGGACTTTATTTGCCAAGGTTTTGCTTACTTCATCTCATTGTGTCCATGCAGTACACGATGCCTTGTGAGATTGACATATTATCCGTTTCCACTGAATTTTTACTATTCTGCAGATCATAACTAAGATGGCAGCTGCAAATGGAGTACGCCGTGTATGGATTGGTCAAAATGGATTGCTTTCAACTCCTGCTGTATCAGCTGTAATACGTGAAAGGGTTGGGGCTGATGTGAGTTTTTTTGGTTCCAAATTTCTTACATAAGTCCATGATAGTTCATCCCAATGTTATTTCTATTGGGAAGCTGGCCCAAAATCATCATAATATATATAAATAAAAAAGCAATGGTGATAATTATTTACCTATAAATATCCATATAGGGATCTAAGGCAACTGGGGCTTTTATATTGACTGCAAGCCACAATCCAGGTGGTCCTCATGAGGTAGGCTATACTCATCCTTATAGTTTTTATTTTGTCTACTCTAGTGGTTTCTTGTGTTTCTATATTTGTTGATTACTTGCTACCTTGTTTTATGTCCGAATTCTTCCGAATGAACCTAATGCAATACAGGCTTGATTGACATTGTGATGGAAATATACTGTACCCTAATACTCTTTACAGTATGGAGAGGGGTGGATTAAGAAAAACTTATCTCATATTTTATTTGAACAGCTGAAGTGGTCGGAGTTGTTAGTTATCACTTGAAATTGATTGAACAAATGTAACATTCTTGGACTTAAATTATTTCATTTTTTGTTCATATTGCAGGATTTTGGTATTAAATACAACATGGAAAATGGAGGACCTGCTCCGGAGGGAATCACTGATAAGATCTATGAGAACACAAAATCAATAAAGGAGTACTTAATTGCTGATGACCTACCAGATGTATATTGCCTCTGGCCTCAACTTGCTCCCTTTGCCCACTTTTTTACTGTTTTATCAGTCTGTTGCTACCACAGTTCCATTAATATACTTCTTTGGTAAAATTGAATTCCAGGTGTTAATCTCAGCAACAGGTGTAACCAGCTTTGCGGGCCCTGAGGGAGAATTTGGTGTTGAGGTTTTTGATTCCGCCAGTGACTATGTGAAATTGATGAAGTGAGCTTTTTTCATTACATCTACATTTCTTTTCCTTATTTATTTGAGCCAGGAATCTAGTTAAAATTCCTTTCTGTTGTCTATAATGAGGCGGTCAGGTGATGAACTGGAGCAAAAATCAGGAGAATTAATTTGATTTGTGCCTCTCATCAGCTATAAAACATCTTGTTCAAGAGAATTTTGAACCCCTGCTAATACACAATTATCCAGAGAATTTGATAGATGGAAGCACATATATGGCTTTGGCCTTATTTTATTACTGCAGCATGTGGCCTTGCAATGAGCACTAAAGAAAGCCTTTCACATGTTAAAAATACTTGTTTCGTTCTTTTATTGTAATTCCATGTATTTGTCGCACAATAACTGCTTTCATGATACTAATATACTTTTTGCTCACAATTTTCCAGGTCAATTTTTGATTTCGTGTCTATCCGCAAGTTACTTTCTTCTCGAAAATTCACATTCTGGTACTGAGCCTCTCATTTGGGTTGGTGATGCATAATATTCTTTTCTGGTATATTTTTTCCAGTACTACTGAATGCTGAAAATTCTTTTACTGTCATATTCAAGTTATGATGCACTGCATGGAGTCGCTGGTGCTTATGCAAAATGTATATTTGTGGAAGAGCTTGGTGCACAAGAAAGCTCCTTGTTAAACTGCACACCAAAGGTTCAGCTAACTATTCTGAGTTTACTGCTACAAAGTTTTCATCAGCCCTCTATTTTCTCCTAATGATTTTACTTTTTTCTTTGTTTGTGCTTAATACGAAATAGGAGGACTTTGGGGGAGGGCACCCTGATCCTAATTTGACCTATGCAAAAGAGTTGGTTGCTCGTATGGGATTGGGTAAATCATGCTCTCAAGATGAACCGCCAGAATTTGGTGCTGCTGCCGATGGCGATGCAGATCGTAACATGATCCTTGGTAAAAGGTAGCTTTTCCTTTTCTTTTTTTTTGTTTTTTAGCGAGAAAAGGTTCACATGAATGACACTTATTCCACCTAAAATTTGGACTTACAACTTCTTTTTGGTTTGATAGGTTTTTCGTCACTCCATCAGATTCAGTTGCCATCATTGCAGCAAATGCTGTTGAATCTATACCCTATTTTTCTGCTGGTTTGAAGGGAGTTGCCAGGTTTTACATTTTTCTGCCCTGCTTTCTTTTGTGCTAGAGATAGTATGTGTGTACTTGCTTGTGTTGTATCTGGTTAGATATGTAAGTTTCAATTAATCTTTAGGAAAGCTTCTTGGACACAAATTAGAAAAATTTGTGAACATAGTACTTGTGTGTAATGTAAGGTCTTGTTTATGCTTGGGAGAAGTAGTGTTTAAGTAATTGTAAGCCAAATTATTTTTAATTGTTAATAATATACTATACCAAATTCAATAAAATTAAATAATTTTATTTATAATTAAAAATTTTAATTCCTAAGTTATCCATGATGAGGCTTAAAATTTGTTTGGTACTTATTCCATGGAACCATAAAATAAGTAATACCATGATTTTGGGTTAAGCCCAAATTTATGGGGTAAGACTTATGAATAGAAATTAAAATTTTTAATTGTAAATTAAATTACTTTTTTAAAAGACTTTATAAACCATAATGTATTTATAATTCTTTAAATATTTAATAATTAAATGTGAAAATGCTTACTAATTATAAAATGCATAAGTTATTTAATAATTAAGTGCGAATTATTACTCTCTCTCTCTCTCTCTCTCTCACACACACGCACACACCAAGCACAATGCATGATAAAAATCTAATCCAGTTTATTCCAATGCATTATGGTGGGCCAAATAAGATGTATAAAGCTTTACAATAAATATCTAGGACAATAGTCAAACAAACTGATGTAATCTCTGAATCTAAAGCCAAAGAACATGTTGAAATCCAATGTATGAGCCAGAGATAGGGCTTAAGTTATAAGATTTATGTTGGGGATTGGAGTTGGGGTAGGATAGAGATTAGAATGAGTGCTAACTATGATGGAGGGGACTTAAAACGAAATGAACCAGGTAGATTTTATTTTTGGACACCTGTATATTCTTAGAAAATAAGAATATATTCTTTGGAGTTGGTAACATGTGCTTCTACAAGGTTAAGTAATTATACCGGTAATGACGTACAAGAAAAATTTGTGGCAAAGATAAAAAAACATTGTTTATCTAATGATGTTTAATGTTTGTAATTTACAAAATTATGATTCACTCAAATGAATTCACCCTGTTACTGTTAGTTTGTTTTTTCAGTTGCACTTATGCAACATTACCCATATACACTAGTATTACGTTTAACTGTTTGGCATATTGGATAAGATTTGGAATTAGACTATGGCTAATTTAGTAAATTATATACTAGTTAATTCAACTCATAATTTATTTCAAAAAAAATATTATTTGAAAAAAATTAAAAAGAGAAAAAAGCTAAAACAACAGTTGCTTTGGTTTCTCTTTTTTTGAGGTATTTGATGATATTGTTGCAATTTTTATTGATTAATCTATGCAACTATACTTTCATTGTGTTTGATTTTTTGGATACTGCTGTTGTTTGAGTTTTCATTTGTTGCTAAAAGGGAATTGAAACTCCAGCATTGATGGTGGCAGCGATTGGTGGTGCATTGCCGCCACCATCAAGGAGTTGAAATTATTGATCTACAGAAGTATGATGGCAGTGCACCCAGCTTTCTGTTGTCAACTGGTTGTGCTGTGCATTTTGTTTGACGGTAATGAAAGTATAATTGCATAGATCGATTGACAAAAATAACAACCGTAACCTCAAAAAAGTGGCTGGCAGCATGTGGTGGCTAATGATAGCTTGCTATTGCCAATGTTGACAACTGCTTAATTTTAACCTCGTAATTTATTTAAATAAATTACATATATTTAATCAATTTCCATTTTCATTGATTTGAATTAAACAATAATTAATAATATAACTTTTCAGTTTAAAAATAATATCTAATTATATTTTATAATAGTATATAATAAATATTTAAACATTTATTATTGTAAACATAAGGTTATATTCAATGTTTAATAATTAATATGAATTATTATTCCAATATTAATATCCTTTTTCATTTGAACTAATTAATTAAATGAATGTACAACCCCATACAATCTTATCCAGTGTTAATGTGAGAAATAATGTGTCTAGAGCAAGAGTTATATGTGTAGGAAGCAGTGTGGTTCCATGATATTGATGAGCATGAAGAAAGATTATGCAAATACAGTTATGTCTGGTCAGTAATATTTTTTTATGTCTGTGCATGTGGGGATAGTAGTTTGTGCATGTGGGGAACTTGCTTGTAGTTTATGTAATACAGTTGTGATAAGATACGATTCATATTATGATGCGGGGCAGTATAACTTTCCATCTTTAATATTCTGAAAGCATTTAAGTGCATGTTTTAGAGCTAATCATTTTTCTATCCTTGAAATCGGATGCTGTCATTGACTTGGTAGTATTTCATCAATTTAGGTGAAATATTTCTGTGGTGTGTTTTGAAGATACATCTTTAAGCTGTAACACTGTTTTTCTATCAAAATTGACATCTTTCTTTGATTTGCTATTTCTAGGAGCATGCCAACCTCCGCTGCCCTTGATGTTGTAGCCAAGCATTTGAATTTGAAGTTTTTTGAGGTATTTTGTGTTACAAGATTTTCATTTGGTAGTTGACCTCTACTGCCACTATCTGAATCCATATGATTGTTTACTTGCTTCTGTATACCAGGTACCCACTGGGTGGAAATTTTTTGGTAATTTGATGGATGCTGGATTGTGTTCGGTTTGTGGGGAAGAAAGTTTTGGAACTGGTTGGTATCTGGCATTTTTTAAAATCAATGAGGCAAGATGTTTTTAATGTTTGGGATGATTAGATACTTGTACAAAACTAATTGGTAATAAAAACATTTGTAAACAGGTTCAGACCATATACGAGAGAAAGATGGAATCTGGGCTGTTCTGGCCTGGCTATCCATTCTTGCTCATAAAAATAAGGACAACCTTGATGGCGGAAACCTTGTGACAGTTGAAGATATAGTTCGCAAGCATTGGGCTACCTATGGCCGGCACTATTATACACGATATGACTATGAGGTATTATATGATTTTTTTTTGAATTCTTTTATGAATGATAAAAATATGAAGTTATTATCTAATTTGTTCAAATTGTTTCTTGAAGAATGTGGATGCAGGTGCAGCCAAGGAATTGATGGCAAATTTGGTCAAAATGCAATCTTCCCTGCCTGAAGTAAATGAGTATGTTTTTAAATGCAAAATGCTTCTCTTGAATCATGTGGTTGTTTTTAAATTGTTTCTTCTCACAAAGTTGTCAGCTGTTGTAATGTTGGTGCCATTTAAATTTTGGTGCAAACTTATAGAGACAGAATAAACACTAGCTGACTACCATTTGTAGCTCAATTAGAAAGCAGGAAGCAAAAAGTTACTCCCTACGTGGTGCACTTGGAACAGCTTCTATTATTGCTTCTAATTAAGGAAGTGTTGTGTAATGCAGCCTTTAACTCATTCCTTTCTTGAAAGATATATTGACTGCTGGTTCAAGTTTCTGGTGCTGTTGATGCATTACACTAGGAATTTTCTCCTCCTGAGTCCATTATCATGATTTGATATGTACAGTCAGCAAGTCATGATGCATATTTGGAGTGGTTATCCTTTTATGGATTACCACTGGTGTTGTGTTTCATGATTTTCTGTTTGTCAAAACCTTGAATTAGATAGCTATCGTAGCTGCAGTCATGATACACAAGATTTTTTGTACATGATGTTAATATTCTTTCATGGTTTACCATTTGTGGGTTACCCCTGGTGTTCTGTTTCATGATTTTCTTGCACTTAATTGTTAATATTCTTTGAAAGAACTTATGCCATTTCTCATTCAGTATTGTGAAGGCTATACATTCAGATGTGTCAAAGGTTGTCAATGCTGATGAATTTGAATACAAAGATCCTGTTGATGGTTCCGTGTCAAAACACCAGGGTATCCGATATTTGTTCGAGGATGGATCACGATTGGTATGTGGACTCCCATAGTTTGCATTTGATGGAATAACGAACTGAATTACTTCAAATTGTTCTTAAAAGAATCGATACCTCACTATCTGTTTACTCTTCTTTCCCCCTCTGGAAACTTTTACAGGTGTTTCGCCTTTCAGGAACTGGCTCTGTAGGTGCAACCATCCGTCTCTACATTGAGCAGTATGAGAAGGATCCTTCAAAAACTGGCAGAGATTCTCAAGCGGCACTTGCTCCTCTTGTAAGATTAGCTGTGTCCTTGTTGCACCGGAACCAAATCACCCATTCTTATGAATAATTCTTTGGTCTCACTTAATCTCATTCTCATCACAGGTGGAGGTTGCTCTAAAACTTTCTAAAATGGAGGAGTTCACTGGTCGATCAGCACCTACTGTTATTACATAAACACATTGAACTATGCTATACATGATGAGATCACCAAAGTCGTCCATGTGGGTAATAAGAAAGGGATTTGTCTTGATGTCAGGAATTGTACTATTGAAAATTACTCGAGTATTATATCCGTGACCGGTTAGATCTTTTCATACATGTGTCATTCTGCTGTTTTATCTATCTGGACCTAAGAGTTTTTTCTGATCAAAAGTTTTGATGTTCAAAATAAATTGGATGTTCTTGATTGCTAGGCTAACTCATCTGTTTATCAATAAAATCCTTCCCTGTTGTGCCAATCGCTTTACAGTATATGTGACAAGTATAGAAGTGTTGGCTTAGCTTACTGGTAGTGAGAGTTATACAGAGGATAAGAATGAGGTGTTTGATAAACCTTTATTTTTATTTGATAGTTGATGTTTATTAATTATTTTCTGCACTTACACTTGACAGTAGGTGATATCCTGAGGACTTTAAAAATTGTTCCGTGTTCTTGGCATCAAGTTGAGTATGAGATACATAGATAAATATTGTGTCTGAAATAAATATTAGTAATTTTATTTTTGCTCATCAAACATTAAAAATGAAGTCAATAATCATCCCTGGAGTCAAAAGAGGGATCCTAATGACGTGGTCCAAAACAGTGAAGTAGATATGGAGGTCAACCCAAACAAGGTCTTAAGTTTCAGTCCATTTGAGAGTTTAGTGCGGCGCTTGATTGTATGGACTGAAAATGCCTCCCGAGCCTATTTATGAATAATCTGACGGGAGTCTCCGAGAACAACTTATCCTTAGGATTGACTCGTAATAAGAGAGTGCTCGTAAATAATTTATATACATATGTACTTGTAACTCGAGTTCACGAGAAAATTATAGAATCATATTGCACTCAACATCTTCTCACTTATACATTTTCTTTTAATTTTGAAGTAAAAATGAGAGAGGATTAGGTTATCTTATCCTGTCAACAGATTTAACTTGATCTTCAAATTTAAGGTCGGCGGCACTCACCTATTCAAATCTCCCTGTATTCATCTCTTTGTCTCAACTTGAGGTTAATGGTTTAATTCCTTTCACTCTGGAGGAGTGTATTTTTCTGGGTACTAGAATTGATCTTTCTTAATTAAGAATATACTTTTTTGGGCTAAGGTTAAATTCATCCACAGCTTATATGACAATACCGGTATTTCTTTGTGATTGTCTAATTTTTTTCAAATTAAACTTTAGTTGAGCTTTGAGGTTCTTATCTCTTTATTCATTATTATCTAAATCTATTATATTTTTAGTTGGTCTAATTTTTTTAAAATAATGAATTTGTACATAATTATTAATAATTCCGTTGTTAATAATTGTAAATTTTTCTATAGAAGAGGGCGGCTGATGTAGGTACTCTCTCCATAGTTCTTTTTTAGCAAGTTGAGACGCTGGGTCCTGCAAATTATCAATAATGTAATGGAAACTCATAATATTGGCCATAATATCATAGGCATTGAGACAGCTCAAGATTAAAACAAAAAAAAATACTCGATGATATATAATATATGGTGCAAAATGGGGGAAAATTATGCACCAAACAACAGAATTTGCTCATATACAATGGGCTGTTCCATTCCAATCACAATTAATATAAAGTGTTTTGTGCATGGCTTATATGCCAACCTTTCACCATCATTACAGCTTGCTACTTTTAATTATTTATTTGAAGATTTAGTGCTATTCGTCTCGAATCTCGGCTGCCTCCCACTAACTTATAATACAAAAAACCAAGAGTCTCAATTAAATTATCTGCTCAACTGTCATACCCCAATGTCATGGTCGGACCATACATATTCTTGGATTATTGCATGAATCGTGATCATAATTTTGCTCATATAATTGTTGAAGTTATCCCCATAGTTCAGTCAATGCAAATGGATAAACTTGATTCGTATTCTTATTTGTTAATCGCTATTAATCCATTTTGATTGGTCTACGTGGTCAGCTTTCCTCCATGCGTACCTTCCAATTACGTAATTTATTCATAATCTAAAGGATTATCAAATTTCTCTGGGGGCCAATGACGTTATATACTGTGTTATGGATTATGAACAAAGGGATAAGCAGCTAAATGTCCAATCTTTACATTCAAGAACAATTAAAAGGAACAAGACATAAACAAACCATTATAGAACTTTTATTAATTTTGACAATTACAATTGCAAATTGACACAACATTGGCTATCATACAAATTTCCTTTATTCTACACAAGAAGTAAAGCATCTTCTAGTATATATGTATGATTTGTAAGAAGGGCAAAATAAAACCAACAAAGAACTATGCGACAATGTCAACACCCTTATGAGTCATGTCACTTTCCCATTTACACTTCACAAACGTAAACGAAAGTATACCATATCGTTCACAATCCAGAGTCAAATGGCACTCCGGTCGCCGGAATCCAAGAATTTCCGGACAAAAAGTTTCCCACAGTAAACTTTCCGGCCTCCGCTGGGCTTCGTAAAATATGATACCCCGGCCATTTCACTCTCCTACTAGTACTTGCACCGCTTCCCGTGTTCATATACTCGGCGTAATACAGAGTGCTCAGTGCAAAATTCCCGTTCCACGCCAACCAACCAGCAGGATGAATCAATCCATCTATAATACATTTCATGAATACAGTTCTTGAATATTTCTGCCAAGGCCGCCCTAGGTAACTCTCAAACGAACCCTGCACGGGTCTCATATCCGATGACGCCGTCACCCTTGAGTTATGAATAACTATGCCGGTGTTTTCATTAGGGTCTTTTCTGGCCTGTGCTGTGACGGTATTCTTTTGCCCGCTCATCGGTTTCCTTATGTAGATGTTACAGTTTTGGAATACAGCAATCGCGTCGCCGAAAATGAAGTCCTGTGTGCCGTATATATCGCAGTTGCGGTAGAATTGGCGTTGAGAGTAGACGTATAACGTGTCTTGATAACCTTTGAAGCTGCAGCTGTAGAAAACCGAGAAATCGGAGCCCGACCTGAGGGCTACCGCTTGGTGATTCGCCGGTCCGGCTGTGTTCTCGAACGTCATGTCTCGGGCAATGAAACCGCCGCCGGAAACAGCTGGGACAAGAGGGAAACAATAGTCAGTAATTGTTATTGTGTTCTATGGTAATTTCTTATATTTTTGTTGTCGAAAAGTGAGTCATGAAAGTAGTTCGTATGAGAATATTTATATTTTTTTATTGCTAAAATCGTGACCAATTGATGTGAATAAAGAAGGCAAGTTTGTGTTTAATACTATTTCTCTCTCACTAGTTTAAGTTAATTTTGTGTTATTGAATTAACATCTTGCTATACAAAAGATTCAACTAGTAAGAAAAATGTCTATGGACTGAAGCTTGCGTCTTTATCTACTAGAATCAAAAATAAATTTAATACATACAGGATTATAACTTTATTCTTTTCCTCCCAGTAGGAACTTGGTAACACACAAACAAGACATGGTTTGAGTGTTAGTCCAAAACCAAGACTTTGTTTAACAATTAGATTCTATCCACATAATTTTCTGTGCTTCAACGTTAAACAATACAACACAGACATGCATTCATGTAGACGCAATAGCGTTAACATGAAAGAATTTCTATTACTAAGCTTTGATAAATTAAAGAGCTTACCAAAAGTTGCAGTGCGGAAAGTTGTCGTGCCCCCCTTAGCATTCTTACTACCAGTAACAATGGTAGCATCAATCCCATCTCCGATTAACATTATATTCTTTTTTGATCTCTTAATCTCAACATTCTCTTTATAAACTCCCTTTTTTACGTGTATCACTAATCTTTTTCCTCCCTTAGCTGCGGCCACAGCTTCGGAAATTGTCTTAAAATTTCCGGACCCATCTTGCGCCACCACAATATCGGCTTTCGTTGCCGCCCCAGTTGACTGGAGAAGTTTCCGGTCAGCTGCCGACACCCACGTCGGAAGCCCATCCACAAGCAAGCGTCGACGCCCACCCTCTCTTTTATAAGCATACGGCATAGATGTTGTCGAAGAAGTTGGTATTATTGTGGACTTAGTTATCGCCAGAGAATTGCTAAGCAACTTGGAGAAGTTACTTGACATGAATGGCAAAAATTGTAGATGAGAAGCCAAGTTAAAATCAACAAACCCATTTTCACATGTTTGTTGATTAGCAATAGCAGCACTTAACCAAGTTAAGGAGTCAATCGGTTTGCTAGAACTCATCGAACGGTTTAGATGGCTAACCGTGTCATCATAAAGCTCCAAACAATCGGACCAAGCTAACTTGGCTAGCTTATTGAATGAACTCAAGTCCATATTTGAAATGAGTTTGTGAGCTTGTAAGGCTTGGTTCGTGGTGACTTTAAGGGTTAGGTCACGAAAAGAGAACTGGGTCCGGTCTAGCTCCAAGGATGCAAGAAAATTAGTGCCCATGTAATGGCTGCATATTTCAGGATATGGGGTTTGGCTACATGATGTTATTGTTTCACCATGCACCAAATTCAGAGAGAAAATGAGAAAACAAACCCTAAAAATTTGGAGAACAAGCTTATCCATAGAGAGAGACTAAAGATATGAGCGAAGCCAATGGCCAGAAATATTTCGTATGATTGCATTAAATGATGATGAAAAGGTGCCAAGGGAAGGGTGGTTTATATAGACAAAAAAGCTAGGCTTGATGGTACGTACTTGTAGATTGGTGGATTGTATTTTCAAGGTACAATTTGGACAGATTATGGTTGTTTTTTTCTGATACTTGGGTAGTTTAGGGGGGGACATGCATGATGCTTACGTTAAAAAAGAACCTCCTAGATCCTTTCCTTTATGAAGTTTGTGGTTTCTAGGGTTAATTGTTGTTTTCGAATGCCATACAGGGTTTTAATTGAAGCGGCTGTTATACGCTATTGGATTTTGTTGTCATCGTCATTTTATTTTATTTTTTTCTTTATTTATTAAAATAAAAGCAATGAAAATAACGTAAATCGAAGACTACAAATCTACAAAAAGTCTTTGGTGTTATTTGTAGTCTTCGATTTACGTTATTTTCATTGCTTTTATTTTGGGCAGTAATAACGTAAATCGAAGACTACAAATCTACAAATTACATGAACAAATTGGTCTCGTATGAGGGACAAAGTATTATCTACGCAACTTGCTAACATTTGGTGTTATTTCTTGTTAGTACTCTTGTGATATCATAAAGGCATTGACTTTGTCATCATAATCTACGACCTAAATCTAGTTCTGTTACTTGAGATTGACTTTAAAACAACCATTTTATTTCTTTGTTTTTTTTTAAAAAAAAATTGGTTTACACGAAATTATTTAATAATAATTTATTTTTTTGATATATAAAATATTAATATTATACAAGTTTAATATTTTTATGTCATTTATTGAAATATATTGTTTATCTTAAATTTTTAATGACATTTTTGTCAATATTTTATTGAGGGATTTTAATAAATGTTCTTCACCAATTCATTTTTTAATAACAATTTTGAACATAATTATAAATGTAGCACCATTCAAAAAACCTCAAAATTTCTTCAAAATTACAATATTAGACAAAGTTTCATTATTGTTGCAATCTATTATTAATTTTGCTTCAGTGTAATTGTAATTAATTTTTCGGAAATTCCAGAAACAAAAAATCACAGGATAAGTTAACATAATCTCTTATTTTTGTGCATTAATTGACAGTAGATGAAACTTTTCAAAAGCACACGAAAGGACTCGTGAAACTTTGGCCAGCCTTACTTTTGATTACGATACATAAGCTCAACTTTTGTTCACGTTTGGTGACCAATTACACGAATGAGATTGTGTTAACAAGTTCGTCTGTTTACAAGTGTCAAGCGATCAACCGAAAGTTATTAATGCATCAAAACCTAAAAGTTTCATTAACTGGATTTACGTATGCATGTGATGCTTAACGCGGTTATGTAATCCTTCCATTTATTTATTTTTTTGGGCAATTTTCCAAAGGGCGTTGCAAAATCTCAAAATTGGGCAGGCTTTTGATATTCATAAATTTGTTCATTAGTGGGGAAACTATAGTGTTGGAAGTAATTGGAATAAAGCTATGCGTTACAGCATGTATCAGTGCCAATGATAGTATCATTACAATCCTTTCTTGATGGGCAGCAATCTTGCTTATATAGGAGCTTAGATATATGAAGCTTAAATGAGATTCGATTTTTTCTTTTTCTTTTTTTAAAGTTATTTTAAAAATTGAGTAGTATAATGTTGAAATATACATACCAACAAATAAAGTTGGATTCAAGTAATTGTCAAAGAAATTGAAAGAAAGCAGTATCAAACTCTAATCCATGGTTAGCTTCTACCTCAACCACTCAATTGACATCCTGAAGCACTAATATAATCGACGAACTGATGTTTTGCTTTTGCAATGTGGACCTCTTGACTAGGGGAAACAACTACTCGGAATGTGGCACTACAACCACAAATGTGTCACAAAAAGTTTGATCGACCAATTACGAGTCATTATATATCGATCCATGATATCTTCCATGGTTGACTTGGCAAACTCTACTTTGTGATTTGTGAAAGCCACATACGCCCGCAAAATCGTTTACCCTATCCATAACCAAAAAGGAATATTTTTCTTTTTTAAAAAAAAACAAGTATAATTTTAAATATCTCAAACATTTTATAGTTTTATTACAATGTATATATTTTAGGTTTTTCTTAAGTGTTTATAAGATCACATATATAAAATAAAGATGTGAGTTTTTAATAGATTTTCTAGGTACAATTTGTTTTACTAAATTGGTTATCATGTAATTTATAAAAATAACATATAAAAATTATATATTTACCGCTTATTTTAAATTTGTTGCTATTATTCAATTAGTTAGAAAAAAATACTAAAGAGAAATTTTATAAATAATCATATTAAAAATATTATTTTTTAATAAATTTTATTGAGATAAAAATTATATTATTATCGCATATGCTATAAAATATTACATGTTCTATATAATACTTCAACTTTTGTGAGATATAAACTTTATGATAATAATACAAACTTTGTTTATATGAATGAGTTTAATGAATGAATTTGTATATGCACATTAATACTCTTTTATAAATGTGCCAAATTAAAAGCAATAATGATACATTATCATTATTTTCTTTTCTTTTTTATTTGTAGACTTAAAATTTAAAAAAATAAAAAGAAAAGATTGATAGTCCTTGCAATTGCATGAATTATTTATCTAACTAATCACATAGATGTCTCATTACTCAATGACATTTTGCATTTTATATGCAATAGATAATGTTTCTTTATTATATGTTTAACATTTCCAAATTTTATAGTGTTGAATAATATTAAAATATTCATAAAATTCATATGATTCTGTAAAAATTTATATAACTAACAAAAAGTCGCAAGTAATCAATTAGTCAAATATTTTTAATCATGAATAACCATAAGTTTATAAAATAAATTCTGAAATTAAAAATGGTGGAATAAAAGAAAATTTTAAGAATTCTAATGTATGGGAAACCAAGCAACAACAGAAGTTTTGTTAAAACAATCGTCTAAGTGAAAATTCTTTAATTATCAGGAATTACAATAAATTATAGTAAGATTTTAAACTTAATAAATACACTATTTATATATATATATATATATATATATTAATACATACATAACTATATATAATGCATGCATATGATACAATGTGAAATAAAATTATATTTATTTTAAAAATTTTGTAACACTTAAATAATATATAAAAATTTTTAAAAAATTTTCTAAGAATATTTTCTTCCAATTACTTCTTAGTAGGATTTCACATATTACTTATAATTGAATGAGCCGATGTCATCCGTTAATGACATATCATATGTAGGGTAAGCACAAATAAAGTTATAATTTTTTTAAAAAAAATAATAAACACTCATATTTAAAAGTAAAAGTCACACCCTCACCATGATCATTGATGAATCCTCTTATATACACATATTTTTTCACGTAAATATAAAGACCACTATACTTTGGGAATACCCTTAAGCCATTTTTCATATCATACGGAATAATAAATAATAATAATAATACTAAACCCAAAGGAATAGTCACAATAAATAATAAAAGTTTTATAAACCTTATACTTATCTGCTAAAAAAGTAATGAAATTTGATATCTTAGTATACACAAAGTTTAATTTTCATAAGTATTTTTTTTACAAAATATTTTTTTATTACTTTAAACACCAATGCACTGTATTCATGCTTAAATGTCAAGGTACAAGATATAAAAGTAATTATGATAATACATACACTTATAAATAATTATATAAATATATGACAATGTTAAAATAATACTTTTCATAAAAATTTATAACTAAAAATATTTTTGAAAATATATTCAAATATATATACGTTTATTATGTTTCTTTTTTTAAAAGTCTAGTCATACTTACCTATTGACAATTACAATAAAGATTAATTTAAGCACTTTAACCTATAACTAAAAATTAGTATTCATAAGACTCTTATATACTACTACAAATGCATGTATAATCTCATTGGACCTCACATTTTTCATAAAACTAATTTTTTTTTATTGTCTCATCACTTATTTTGACAATATTATGTCATATATTAAATAATTCCCAAACATTAATTTTTAAAAAATACAATACATTTTCAAATATTATAAAATTCTGAAAAGATAATAAATGACATATATAGTAAATTACTAAAATCTTTTTAGTTTAAATTTATTCCTTGACTATTCAAAATAAATTTTATATTCAAAATATCAATTCTGTCAAAAAGAAATCGAAAGTGAGTTATTTTCATTCAAAATTTTATAACAAATCATAAATATAAAATTTTGTCTTGAAATTTTAATTATAATAAACTAAATATTAATTGAAAATCATATATAACAATTTCATAATTTTTTCAAAAATATAAAAAATTATTATTAAATTAATTTTGTTATTCAATTTTTCTAATTTTCTGCACCTTAAAACCAGATTCAGAAAATCATTAAAAATAAAAAATAAAATAATTTTTGATCAAATATAAATTTATAATAACTCCAAAGATGTCTAATTTATTCACGTAAAATAGTTTTGAAAAGTGAAAAAATATATAATTTTATAAAATTTATGAATTGTGTTATGGTTATAATATTATCTTAGTAAAATAAACTATTTTTAAAAAAATAAAAATTCTCTAATTTTTTAATCATAAAAATTTAACCCTAACTTTAAAATCTGATTATAAGTTCTAATTGTCATATTTTTATAAAATTTAATAATAAAATTATTCATTATAATAACAAATTATAATCTAAAAAACTATATATAAAATCAAGAAAAGAAAAATTTACTATTTTTTTTCCTTACTTTTGTCTTTCTCCCTTATCCTCTTTCTTCTTTTTTCTCTCAAATATGTTAAAATTCTAAATACAAATAAACACTTTTATTTATACTAGTATAAAATATTAATTTAATCTCTAATTTGACTTTTTTTATTTATTGACCACAAATTTATAATTTATTCCTAAAATATTAATTATTTTTTATATAATACATATATATCAAAAAACATAACTTATTATCTATATATAAATATATAATGTATATTAAAGGATAATAGGGTATTGCAATATGATTTAGTAAACTTATATATTAACCATTCTTGAATTTTTATTATTTATTAATCAAATCAATTTTAAAAATGCCAATGTTCATGATTAATGAATGAAAAGACATATATATATATATAATATATATATATATAGTACTATAACAATAATTTTCTTTTCTTGGCCATGCCCTTAGAATTAATATAGAGAAATTAGATTACTAATTTTGTAGGTATAACAAGCAATTGTTATCCTAGACAGCTATTAATGAAGTTTTTTATTGGATACATTTTGAAGAGAAAGCGACCTTTATTTTCATCAATTACGCTGCCCTTGTCAAGGATAGGGATTTAATTAATAAATAAATAATTAAAAAACGATTTCTCTAAAATTGAGGACCATTAATTTTCATGATAAGACAAGAAGATAAACATTTTCAATTATGGTTTGCATTAAGCATAAGATTAAATATTATATCTGGGTAAGGGTTTTTCCAATCCAAACATGATTCAATGCGCCAGGAAATAATTGAGATGCTTACATAAATTATAAAACTGTCGTTAAATTGTTTCTAGAAAACAGTTTTTGAAACACAATATCAAAGGTATATTATTGGTTACTGTACATTCCATATACTTGACATTTAAGAATTTTCAACTCTCATAATAAATATTTTAAATTTTTTATTTATATTTTAAATTTTTTATTTATTATTTTATATTAATGAATATTAAATACAGTAAATGTATATTACCAATTTCCTTGCACATAACAACTATTGAGAATACAATCTAAGATTTTTGAATTCCATCCTAATTTAGAGTAGTTGTATTTGGATTACAAGCTTGGGTTAGATGTATTAAGAAGGAACGCATGAATTAACTTAATGACCCTACGAGAGAGACTTCATGAATAATATTTCCCACAAGGAATATAAACTAGGAATTAACTATTTAATTTAATTTCTTGATGTATGACTCTTCAAAGACCACAATGTATCAGTACAAAGTTATATCACTTTGATTTGTCCATCACATTATAAATGAAATTCCTAAGTTGAGTCCTTTAGATTAGATAAGTTAATTTCATCACAATCAACACCAACTACAATACAATAAAGTATAAACCAAATCATTAATAAAGTATAAAGTATAAAATAAAAAAATAGTAATTTGTTGTTAAAATAAAATCTTGTAAAGAATCTCTTTATACGATAAAAATCTATAAATTTGATTATAAGAATAACAAAAAATTCATTAATTTAAAAAATATATATATAACTAATGATTTTATTATAAGAACTTTTATAATTATCTACTTAAATAATCCATTATAAATAATTTAGTTGTTTACAAATCTAATTCTTTTTTATTTATAATCTTTTAAAATTATAAAGATTTCATAGATAAAATTGTAGTGATAAATAATAGTAAAATTCTCAAAGAAAATACTAAAATTGAACTCGTTAACAATTACAAAATTTGTGTATTCTTTAGTATCAAATGGATGAGAAAGTTTAGAGAGAATATCTGGAGAGGTTATAAGCTTAGATAAACTCATTAACAATTACAAAATTTGTGTATTCTTTAGTATCAAATGGATGAGAAAGTTTAGAGAGAATATCTGGAGAGGTTATAAGCTTAGATAAACTTGAAGTGCACAAAAATCACTGCTTTAAATTCTATTAGAAAATAAAACCTTATTTAAATCTCGCAAGCTCGATCGAGCACCCAGATTAGCGAGCTTCTCAATTAACCTAGGTGCTCGCGAGTGCCAAGTAAATGCTAGCTTGGCACCAAGCTTTTGGAATTTGTTTTGAGATTTTTAGTTCAAACACAAGGTTGGCATGAAGTAAGCACCAACTTCAGGAAGTTTTTCTCTCGAGCGTCATGTAGGCGTTAAACTGGCGCTAAGGTGAAACCAACCTGCTTGAACCATAACTGAGCTCCAGGTTGGCACAAAACTTCTAGAATCGTGATATTGTCCTCTTGTTCTTTATATTAACTTCAGCACATAGATGCCTTCATCTTAATACATAGATTCAAGTTTTGATATAGACAGAGCCAACCCAACCTTCTTTACACAATTAATAATAATTTAAGAAACAAAAGCTTGTTTTCAAATGCAAAATCATTAGAAAATTTATACATCTTGTATGTTTACAATCTCGAATAATATTAAAAAAATAAGAAGTATAAATATTTTATTATCAGAATTAATTTAATTTATAAATTTTTTAAAATGATACTAAAAATCAAGTATAAATTAAATTTAAGAATTGAATATCAGAAAAAAAATAAATTTTATACAAATTTTTAAAATAAAAAAATTATTTAAAAGGATAAAATATAAAAAATACACTTAATTTTTAATTAATTTGGAAGGTGAGTTGATAAGAGGTACCTTGTGTTGAATTAATAACAATTTTAACTGTTCAAGAACAAAATTAAACACCATTCAAGAATTTACAAGAACGTTTTATTACCTACTCTTTTTGAGAGATTATTTCCTCTTTAAGAATGACATTCAATACAAACAATAGAAAATGACCAATTATATTTCAGAAAACTACTTGATATTAATTGCACTCGTTTCCAAGCATACGATGTTTAACTTCCTTGGCGAGTTGGAAACGCTCATGCTTCCATTTTCTTACTGTCACAAATCACTCCCCATCCATCCTTTTCAACATCTCTATATATTCTTCCAAGGAAAACTCGTAAAGCTCCACCAGAAAGAAAATTAGGGCATGCTAAAAAAATATTAAGTCCATCCTTAAGGTGCTGAAGATCGTTGTGCTATCGCTCTCGTTTTGATTGCTGGTTACAAGAAAGGAATTCCTGGTGTAACAAGAGCCAGAAAATACCATTAAATTGCCTGTTTCATTGACCTTTTTGTGGTTTTGTTGTCTATTTCTTAACGTTGTTGTTACTTAATTATCATCAAACTTTCATCATAAGATTGGAAATGTGATCACTTCATTATGTTATTGCTTGAATTGTTTAAATCATCAGAAAACAGTAGTTTGTTGCGTAATTAATTTTCAATAATGGGTTTCTAATTTCTAGCACTATGACAAATAATTGAGCTGTCCTATCGCTTTGTGTGAAAGATACAATTTTGAAAATCATGCAACAGCTCGAAGTACATCATTATCGTATTTCAGTACCAGAATTACTTTCAATTAGCAGCTGCCACAATTTTTTTTTAATTTTTTTTCATGATTGCCCACAACTTTAGAAACTTAATAATAAATTGACCATAACATGACATGATCAAAACACTGAAACTGACTTTTGACATTACTCATCAATGCAATTTGGTTTATCATACAGAGTATTAATTGGATATGCTTGCTTTATTTGGACCTATTGCTTCCCTTGAGCAATGATCTCAGACTTAAATTGTGACCTTGTCATCTTCTTTGCTCAGGAACACTTTCTGTAAATGAGTTGGCAACTTAATTGAAAGATAAATAAATATCGATTTCAATCTAAACTTATCGTGATTATTTTCTAATTTGTAACACGATTTCAAAAATAATTATGTCACAAGTCTGTCATGCACCAAATAAAATTACTGTTGAAAAGTAATATAGATAAAATAAGATATCAAAATTATTCACTTAATGAAATATTTTCAGTTTCAAATAATTGTATATGCAAATTTATACTTGTAAATTTTGGCAAATGAT
Organism: Xylocarpus granatum; assembly: GCA_019650275.1. NCBI lineage: Eukaryota > Viridiplantae > Streptophyta > Magnoliopsida > Sapindales > Meliaceae > Xylocarpus > Xylocarpus granatum. The sequence continues at coordinate 151,444 of BNST01002960.1, forward strand.
TGAGATTGTATGCTATTGTCCAATGAACAAATAATTATTAACACTGCTCAATACTGGGATTGACTATTTTTTTTTCACAAGTTATGAGTAAACCTCTTCATATATATACCATTTCATTCATTTATTTTTAATTTTTACATTAATATTTTAAATTTTTTTATTTATATTTTAAGTAATATTTATAATTTATTTTATATATTTTAATATTTTAATTTTTTGTTATAAATTTTACAAAAATTTTTACAAATGCAAAATTGAAAAAATTTTGAATTTAAGAATGTATGCATATATCATAGTCTTTTCTCTTTCTTAATTAAGACGATACAATACTTACATAAACTCTAAAATCTCAAACGTCTATTTTGTAGACAATGTTAACGTATTGATTCAACATTATAAAAAAAAATTCGTAAAAAAAATTGATTCAACATTAAAAAAAAATTCTTTCTCCTATGCACATTGTTTATTGACAAATAAAAAACAAAAGAAAAGAAACCTCATATCCATTCAAAATCAATGAGATTTCGATTTCATTTTCTTTATTATAAAAAATAAATTTCTTGAAATGCAATAAATTTTAATTTACTTTTATTCTCTTCCTTTTATAATTATTTTTATTTATTTTATTTAACCAAATAACGTGTTTGCTTTCAATCGGTATAAGATATTTGGATAAATCAGAATACCTGCCGCAACACTTAAATTATCAATGGGTCCGAGTTCATAATAACCCCGGCCCAAATAAATAATATATATCTACTCTTCACCATCCCATATTCTGACTACAGTCAATTTGTTATATGTTTTGGAAAAGATTCAATCTTTTTGTATTTAAAAGTGGGTACATAAAGTAGTTATGGGTCTGAACTTAGGTTTTTGAAAAAACCTAATGGTCTCACAGTCCATGCATTATTGGCAAATCCAACTTCGTGCTCTGAATTAGGACTCTCTGTTGATAATGTTTGTTAAAATATTTTGTATAATAAGAAAATAAATTTTGTATTTTTCAATAAAAAAATAATAAAATTTATTTCTTATTTAAAATTTAGAGAAGTGTGACAAGAATGTTGAATATACAAGTGACGATAGCTTAATGAATAGTTATATTTTATTATACTTTCATGTAAATTAGTATTTTAGAATGTAGAAGAAGAATTTTTTTAAATTTTTAATTTTTTTTTGAAAGACAGTGATTTGATTTAAATAACACCATATTTAAAAGATTAGAATACAAATTGTATATTTTAATCGATGCAATATTTATTAATAGAATAATATTAGGAATATGAATTTATATACAAATTTTAGTTTGTACATTTTAAAATACAAAATTATATTGTTGCTAAATATCATAAATAATTTACCTTTTTTTTTAGTCCCCTAAATATTTACTTATTCCTATAATAATATGACAATGATACGATACTGTTACATTAATTTATAGAAATATTTTGTATAAGCATTGTATCTATAACACTACTGTTATTCATAACCACTGTTATGACATAATTTGTTGATTTTATGCTTTTATGATTAATATGCCATTGGTCATTATTTACATTAGTTAAGATATCAACTTTTATATTACATATTACAAAAATTGTAGCATTATAGGTTTATTAAATACACATAAAATTAAACTTTTTTTTAAAAAAAAAGCAAATTATAAATCCAACCATAAACTTTGATTATATTTGGTTTTGATATTGCTTTCATTAACTTTTTTACTTAACTTCGAAAGTATATTAACAAAACTATTTGATAGGTGATCAATCATTTTTAAATTTATATTTAATATTGAGTTATTTTATTTTGTCGTAAATGATGATTGATTTAATTAATAAAATCTCTTTATACTTTATCTATGATTTTGTTAGTAGTTAATACCACACTAACGAAATCCATTTTATGTAAAAAAAAAGAAATCCATCAACATCAACAATTGTATGGTTGTTAGAAGAAGCAAATAAATTTTGCATCCCGTGAAGCCTTAACTGAAGGTGTATTAGGGATTGAATAGAAGAATCACATGCATATATCAAATCTTTAAATTCAAAAGTGTGCATTCTATTTTGTCCAAACTCTTTCTCTTTCTCTTCTCTTCTCATGCATATGTTGCTGTAAGTCAATTCATTTCACGGGCTGGTTTTGTTTATGTCGCCTTACATATGTCCAAATTTTTACAATTATTTGCCCCCCATCGTTTTCATACCTAAGGCTTGATAATGTGTGATAGGTTAAAGGTCTTGTGGCCGTTGAGGCATGCATACCTTAATTTGATGAGGCTGCTAATTTGTGAGACTACGCTCGTGAGTTTGTAATTGTATGCACATACAACATTTTATGTGCATGTCTTTTAATGTTTTTGATGGAAGAAGCACGCGATGTGGAATGCGTTCGACACCCGTTTCCATTTGTTTTACGAATACAAGTTAATTATTTTTATTCCTCTTTTAATGATTTGTCTGTCTTAATTTATTTTTAATTGTTATGATAAAATTTTAATTTTACAAAAACAAAAACAAATATAATCCTTATCAAACTAATTAAGTAGTTTTATATGATTTGAATTATTTTCTTTAAATAAATAATTATTTTTTTGAAAAAATATTGTTTTAAGCATGTGATTTAATAGATTTGATTTTACGATATAGAATTAATTAATATTTTTAAAATTTAATTTTATTTTTTAATTTAATGTTAAAATTAGTAAAAATCTACAATTTAAAAGTTTAAATTAAATGTCTAAAATTTATAAAATTCAGGGTGGCGCTGGTGATTAGTTTGTTTCGAATATTTGATTATATATTATTAGACATTTGCGTGATTAAGAAGTTTTTATGCAAGGCACGTGCATGCAAACTGATCATGAGTGGCTCTCAAAATCATTGACACACACTTGCTAACTAATTTAATTGAGACAAGGCAAGAGATCACAGGCCACAGCATTTATTAAAAGTATGCTGATCAAGATTCGATTTGAATTGCTTAACTCTTTAATCCAATAATTTGCCCAGTAATTAATCATAAATTAATCTCCTTTTGATGCTTTTGTACCATATTCTAACCCTTTCTAATGCTAGAGATTAATTTACTGCTTATACTTGTTTTGTAAAGCACGGCTTAGGTCGGAGTTGTAAAGCACTGCCAGAATTAAGAAGCTTAGCATGGCCAATATGATCACTACAACCAAGTAGTGGGTGGTTCTCAATTTAACTTGGAATGTTAGTTGGCCAAAATAGAAACTCAAAACAATGTGACAAAATGGAATAATGCTTTGTTTCTCTAACCCATTTGGTGTTATTAAACAGAACATATTCCATTCTCTGTGTTAGCTCCATTTTATTAAAATTTAAAGAGAGTATAATTCTATAGCAGAAGAATGGAATCCAACCACGAGAATTTTAATAATAATTTTTAAAATAACAATATGGGTTGGTGTAAATGTGATCTTTGTGAAACCACATTTCAATGTTGTTGGGTATGTTTTGAAACCATGTAAACGATTAAACATTACACAGATTTTACCAATTATCTACAATTGGATTGCTTAGTGGTCAAAAATTAGGTTAATTTTTATAATTAGACTCAACGTGTTACACAATTGTTTCTACAATAATCATCAAATAAATCATCGTCAATATAAAGAAAAAGAAAAGGCCACAACGTGTTTAAAGTAAGTCATTATTGTTTCACAACTTTAATCAACCAATTAGTGGTTACATATAAGTGTGGGTCCATTAGATTAACGGCCATGAAGGCATCAATCAGTAACTCACCTAGTTAACTCAAAGCCTAACTCGGTAAAGTCGGTTAGAGAAAAACATTCTTGAACAACATGTACATACAAGCCCGAGAGTGAGAGACACTCACCAATAAACACCAATCACTCTTTCAACTATTAGTCACAACTGACCTCGATCACAAACTACAAATCTATCCAACCCCAACCAGAATCCAACGGCCCAAAATCAACCATCATCATTAATCATCATGATCCATGATCATGTTTCAGCATACCGATTCACCAAAGCAAGCGCATTGCTCGTCAACTTTGTTAAATACTCAACTCTTTCACATATATCCTTCTTCAACGGCCCGTCCGAAACATCCTCGAACCCGTCCGTACACGTATCCTCGTCGGTCAAGGCTGCGCTCATCCACGTCTGTACGTTACTCATTAGGAACCTGAAGCTCGGCTTCGAAGAAGAAGACCGAAGCTGTCGCATCTGCTTCAGCGAGCCGTAAATTTCCTCTACCGCGTCGCCGAAGTTGGAGAAGCAGTCGTGGAGGGCGGCCGCTGCTCGTGTGTCCGCCCCGTAGTCAGCTTGGCGGGAGAGATTGGAGACGTAAGTCGTCATGCGCCTGGCTTTGGACAAGGTTATGCCAATAGCTACGCGTGCTAGCTGAGCGGGGTCTTGTTGGATAGTGCTGGCGTAGCCGGATAGGGAGGAGTAGCAGAGTTCGGGGTACAGAGTTGATTTGCAGCTTGTGTGTATGAAATCATTGCCGGCGGCAGGGGATTGGTCGATAGTGGGGCCGGGGGCGGGTGAGTAGGAGTCGACGGCTGAGATTGCGTGGGGTTGGAGGAGGAAAGTTGATAAGAGAAGGGAGAGAAGGAAGAGAGGACGTGAAGAATTCATGATCCAATTTTTCGTTTAAAGGAATTGAATGTAATTTGCGCGAGTTCTGTGAAGATATAAGTAGTCTAAACAATTGGTGTAAATTGACTAATATGTCCTTTTCCTTGGGAAAACTAACGAAGTCGAAGGGTACATACGGTATTTTATTTGTTTAAAAGTATGTCTATCTTTTAAGCATAAACAACGAATAATTGCCTAAATTTTGATAAAATAATAAATAATAATATATTTTGTATAAATTAATCCATAATTTTAATACATTTGCGGTTTCATAATCATTGCTACCGGTGACAGTTTTATTATAAATAATTAAACTAAACTCTAAGATATATTTGGTGCTGTGAGCAGTGTAATGGGGGGTTGTACGGTTGTTGAGTACAAAAAATTAAGTATGTTGGGTAAAACAAAAAGGAATGGTATTTGGTGGAAATTATCTTAACAATTTTAGAGTTGGCTGAATTTACATTGCGGAAGAAAATTTGGGAGGAGGGTCGTGGGGGGAATGATGGGGGGGGGTGGGGGGGGTGTGAAAATATGGTTTGCTGTCGTCCTACGGGTAAGAGGAGTCGTTATCGAGTGCTGAGAGGGGGGAGTGGAGTGGTGTGAGATGACAGGTAGAGGATCAAGAGAGGGGGGCGGCGTGGGAAGGGGGGGGAGGTGGGAGAGGGGGGCGATGTCAGAAGTCGGAGGTAGAGAAGGTAGAGAGCTGGTGATGGTAGATATTCTAGAGCGTTAGATTAGATACACGTGTGAGGGGGGGTGGAGGGGGAATACAAAGGGGTAGAGAAGGGGTAGAGAGATACGAGGGTGTATATGAGGCTTGTAGTCGGGAGATGTAGACGAGGGGTAGTGAGAGAGGGTGTACAAGGAGAGATGGTGAGGGTGTTGGTTAGAGGGGTGGAAGAGAGTAGTGACGTGAGGGGAAAGAAGAAGTGTGCGAAGAAGGTGTTCGGAGATGTGAGTGGAATATGGGAAGGAATGAAGTGGAGAAGAAGGTCGTCACAGTGTGGAGAGCATAACAGAGTCAGTGTGAGTAGGACGAGTAAAGTGGTGTCAAGAAAGAGGGTAGGGAGGGTGCACGGAGTCGGAGTGAAGGGTACGGGTATGATGGCTCTCTTGGGCATAGAGGCCATAATGGTGCGGCAAAAGCCATAGCTAATAATGTAAGTGGAGGTACGTTGCGAGGTGAGTATAGGTGGTAGTGTGAGTCAAGGGGGTCCGCGTAGGAGAGATAGAATAGAAGGAGGAGGAGTGGAAGTGGCAGGTTGTAGTTTCGGTTTGTGGGTAGGGGGGGCATAAAAAGGCAAAAACAGGACAAAATAGAAGCACGGTAGGAGGTGTGGCGAGGGGGACAAACGGTCAAGAAAGGGAAAAAAAAAAGGAAAAAAAAAATATTGGTAGACGCTAGAGATCATCAAAAATTTGCTTTTCAATTAACTAGTTACGATGCATACAGGGAATGTCTTGTATTGTGCTGTACAAGCAAATGAAAATGGCAATGCAGACAGATAAGAATACAGCCTGCAATTAATGATCATCTAGCGTATAGATGAGGAAATTAAGGTCAGTTTTCAAATACCAAGTAGTGTCATAGCCATATTTGAAACCTTATACTGTTCTCTGATAATTTAACCTATTATATACACCTAATAAACTCTGAGAGTCGGCTAATGAACGAGGACATGAGATTTTGTATAGGAATTATTGTGAACCCATCATTATTTTGGGCATAGAAGACGATTTGTCAAGGTTTTAGGCCGGAGGTTATGAAGATGTTTTAAGCACACGCAATTAATGGTTCAGCATATATAAAAATTCAGATAGAAGAAAAACTAACTAGAGAAAAGTCATCGAAGTGATCAGGGTCAACTATCTATCTATCTATGTCTATATGTACATACATACATACTATTATACATATATATATATATAGATATAAACACATACTTTGGCTATATGATTATGATGATCAAGAAAATTACGCAACGAATCTGTTCACAAACCTGTATGTGTATGATTCACGGACTAATTGTTGTAATTATCTCCATTTTTTAATTTGCAGACAACTGGCCGTAAGAGCTCTCTTTGTAAGGACAGGATAAGGGAACATAATCTTCATTCAAAAGCAGCTTCCTGTAATAATTCATAAGATATATCAATGAAAGGATATTCTAGGACCCTTGCCAACACATACTTTGGCTGTATGATTATGATGATCAAGAAAAATACGCAATGAATCTGTTCACAAACCTGTATGTGTATGATTCACGGAATAATTGTTGTAATTATCTCCATTTTTTAATTTGCAGACAACTGGCCGTAAGAGCTCTCTTTGGAAGGACAGGATAAGGGAACATAATCTTCATTCCAAAGCAGCTTCCCGTAATAATTCATAAGATATATCAATAAAAGGATATCCTAGGACCCTTGCCAAGCTATTTAGAAGAAAATTTTGAGTTGTTTTGAAATTGAATAATACTTGTGATAAATACTTCTATACAATTGTAATAAATATGATAAAATTATATTATCATTACATATTTTATATTAATTTATTTTTTATTCTGTGAATTTATATTTGTTCTTGTAAAAATATAACACTGTTTATTAATTTGCATATAAAAATTTGTATATGTAGCATTGCTATTTAAGATTGTAATTAATAAAAAATTTAATAAAAAACTGAAAAGTTTCATTATTTTTCAAATTAAACTGGAAACAGTTTCATCGTGAAAGATCTCTATTATGTTGTAGTCTCATATTCGAAACCAGGAAGTCTGTTTTCATGATGATGTTAAAGCAGAAACAGAAAATTAAGGCTGTCATAATCCATATATGCATAATCGATCCCCACCACACTGAATTCGACTCCGTGAATGATGGAACAGAAAGTCCAAGCCTACTACGATCATGATGATCATAATATTTGAATTGCCATTATTTATTGTTTTAATCCTTTTGTAAAGTTGATTTCTGTTTGTTGAATACTGGACGTTATAGTTTGAAATGTACTTAAATTTGCAAGGCTACGCTGATTTTCTGTGTCTTAGGTACAGATTCATCGATCGTTGGAATTAGGTATGATTTTCTGAGTTAAAAGGATCTCATGTTAATTGTTTGAAACATTTGGATGAAAACTTCCAAATTTTAAAAATATCTTTATCTTTCGGTTTGAAGTAAGAGTTTTTAATTGCCACACAATCTGCCAATCGGAGAAAAATGCAGTACAAAATTTACAAATGCAATATGAACAATAAGTATCTACAGTTATTTATAATGAATTTATTTATAATACGATTAATTATTTGTATAATTTTATATTATTTACATATTAAAATATATTTTGTTTTATTATTATATTTTTAAAAAATAATTATATTTAAAATAAAATTCACTAACGTTTATATAAATAGTGCTATAAATATTAAAAATAAATTTAAATACATCAAGAATATGTTATACGGGTTACATAATTATACATCACTTAACATTATTTTTTCATATGATTATTAAATTGATCTGAAAATTAAAAAAAATATATTTTTATTGTGTTATGAGTGGGGATTTATTTTAAAATTAACTATTTCTGATGTTGTGTAAAGATAAAGGAAACCAATAATTTTAATTATTTAATAACTTTTTTAAATAAAAAAAAATTACAAAAGCAACGTATTCATCCACTAAACAAATTATATAATACGATTAAAAAATCTTTTAATCTTTAGTTAGATTTAGAATGTGAATTGTCACTTCTTTATCAATTGTGATGAACTTTCATTAAAAGTTAATGTCTTGGCTTTAGGGTGAAGAGGATTCGGGTCAAAAAGAAAAAAGTTTCCAACACAAAATGCTGCTTTGATTTTAAGACATGTTCACATGTATCTTTGTTTGTCTTTCCAATTTTCTTTCTTATATTTAGTTATTTTATTTTAAACAATTCAATGATCATGAAAATATTACTCATAAAATTGATCTCAAAACTAAATGTCAAATAAATAAATAAAATGTATTTAAGTCAGATTAATTAAAAAAATATTTAAAATAAAAAAAATAATATATATTATCTCTTTTTATTATATAATATTTAGTGATCAAATTTAATTTATATATTATAAAAAATTATAACTTAATATAGGTATTATTATAAATTTATTTTACCTTAAAAATTAAAAATATTTTAATTTACAACAAGACTTACTCTAGTGATTCTTAGTCTCTAGTGACTTTGATTAACTACCTTGTAATTCATAATCATCTTGTCTACAACTTTTCCCAAGACTTCTTCTTGACATGACAACTTGATGAAGCTAAACCTTCATGACATACCTGCTGCTGCTAGAGTTCTTCATGTTGTACACATTCTTCTCCTACTTGAATTGCACCATGCGTATCCTGCTGATGCTGGAGTCCTTCTTGGCTTGGATGTCCTTGGTCAATTAGGACATGAGTCAGAACTGGCCATGCTTCACTGTATGCTATGTGCAAGCTTGTTTGGCATACGCTTCTGGCGGTAGCTGCCTCTCTCTGCTACTTGGTACACCTCGTGCATCCTCCTATGCCGCTCACAGCTCACTTTTCCTCCTAAGGTCCGTCAACAATCCCCTTTCTTGAAGACTCACCTTGTCTCAAGGTGGAAATAAGGGAACATTGCTGGATATCATCATAGTCTTCCATGTTGCTTCATCCTTGGGCAAATGACTCCACACATATAGAGTACTCTCCATACTGGCCTTCTATTAGCGCCCATAACTTACTATAGCGAAATCCTAGGCTTCCTTCTGTTGGTCTGCCCAAGGTGATCTTCCCTAAATGGTCGGGTAGTCCTCATTCACTTGTCTATATCTCTATCAAAAAAATTACTCAATCTTTCTTTTTCTTTTTTATAATAAAATTTTTTTTATAATATACAAGATAAAAGATCTATTAACAACTCCAAAAAATAAATTATTATTCTAAATAATTTTTAAAAATATATTATTTTATTTTTTCTTCTTTATTATTACATAGGGGCATATATTTTTTTAGACAAGATCTAGAAAAATTACAATTTATATTAATTTAAAATTATAATTAAATTATATAAATTTTTTTATAATTACATATTTTTTTTATATAAGTATGATCGTAAAAAAAAAGTTTATTATATTACTTATTAAACTATCTTATTAGAATAAATGAAAAAAAGTTTTATCGTAATCCCCTTTATGAAAAGAAAATACCCAATAGTGAGGACCACCCAAAAACAAAAGAGAAATAGAGATGGGCCCTACATATAGGGAAGCCCAATAAATTCAAAGCCCAAATGAATCCGAATGAAACTTCAAATGACATGGGTTCACTATCTTAAATAAGGTACAGTGAAATAGCAATTCAAGGCCCAAACTATTTGTATGATCATGCAAGCTTGCTTGTGTATGTCTCTCTTGAATACTCACTTTCTACGTAGATTCATACAAATATTTCATGTTATTGAAATAATATAATTTAAAAAGGGTGACGCAAATATCACAAGTGCATCAATTATGGTATTATATTTCAATCATTAAAAGTACACAAATAAATAATTAAAAATAATGTAATAATTTATATAAAAAAATTATAACACAATTTTTTTTTGTATTTTTATATGAATATTAAAAAATATATATATATAAAATATTATTATTATTATATATAATTTATTTTAATTATATTTTTAATTAATTAATTATTTTTGATGATATAATATTATTATATTGATTTTTATAAATAAATTTATATTTATAATATTATTAATTTTTAATTATACTAATTATCAGTCTGGCAACTATTTTTTCTAAACATCAAATCGTTCAACGTATCCTAAACATCGGCTTGTGGAATGTTAAGGGCACGCAATCAATTGCGACAATTCTGCAATGAAATGATTTTTTTAAGGTCAAGTCATTTCTCAAGTCACTGTAGGCAATTTGAATTATAAATATTTTTATTATTATAATTTAAAGTATTATTTATAAAAATTTTTAAAAATTAAAATTTTAATTTGACTCGGTTTGATTTGTACGAGGGCATGTGAGACCTCTGTAATAAGGATTGGAATGTAATTTTACCTTTTTGTAGTTGTGTATCAATATTATTTTAACCATGGTGACTGCTGGTCATTCCACACGTGGTGGCCTGCGTGACTGTGCTCTAGTCACGGGACGACAGCACAACGGCTATGCGATGACCGGTGGTAGACGTGGGGTTTCCCTTTCTTAGTTAATTATTTATATTTTAATAAACAACAAAAATATTTTTATATATAATTATATTAAATTAATCTTTTTTTTTAATAAAAGAGTACGGATGTTATTTGTTTTTTCAAAATAATAAAGAAAAACTATTATTTACCCTATATTTTAGGAGTATACACGTGATTTACCTATTCATTTGTTTATTTTACACGTTTTTAAGCCAGTGGCCTTTCAATTCTTACTGTAATTTTTGTCCTAACGAACCACTTTTTAATTTATTTACGGTGCAATAAATATAAGGACATAATTATCCTCTCTTGTATATACATAAATACACTTATTTCTCGATTTTTTTTATTTGAAAATGAGACACTGTAAAAGTATTATTATTATTATTATTTGTTACTACTGCTATGTATTCATTGCATTGACAACTTCGTCGTTGTCACGCCACCTTTTATGGTAATTATTAGTAGTTTTTTTTCCCTAATGTTTCTCCGATTAATTAGGAGATTGAAAACGAAACAAAATCCATTCCTCACGCCATTTGGTATTCCTTTCTGCTTTTGGTGCTGGGTAGCCCTAGAGCTTTGCCCGTGAACTACCTATAATCAGATCTTAGGAGTTATTGTGTGGATGGCGGCACCCGAAAACCCAAGTCCGAAAACCCAACTCGTTTTATATATAAAAATAATGTTGACTCTGTGATTCAAGTGGGCCAATTTTAAGATCGCGGGTTAAATAAGATCTTTGCCTAATCCGATCAATTAGTTTTTATCCAGTCGTAGCGGTCACCACATCATGAAACTCCATCTCAATTCTAAAAACAACCGAACTCACATGCCTCCCTCCACAAAAACACCACCTCCAAGAACAAGTTAGTCGCTTTTGAATCAGTTCCAGCCCACACGCCACCTCATCATCATTCATACACCTCCTCCAGCTTATATAACTTTATCATTCCCTCCACGTATCCCTCGCTAATGGGTCGGTGGACGACACGTGCCCTTCATTATTCCCCGTTGCCTTTTATGGTTTTGGTCACTCTCCCTTCCTTGTACTGCTATTCCCCACACCGACACCTCATCAAGTCGATTCGAATTCGAGTTTCCCTACCCGACGGACCCAACAATTAGTCAATACCCGAGTTCATCCCGTCAAGCATGTCTCTGCATTGGAATTCTAACTTCAGCCATTCATGTTTTTCCACGTGTCGTTAGTCTATACGTGAATTCTCTGGAATCCAATGACACTTTTTCGTTATAAAACATCGGTGTTGGTTTTGCTTTCCTCGTTGCTCTCCTTCGCTCTAACCTGTTTTTCTAGAAAACCGAAATGGCGCGAAACACACATTCTCTCATGGGAAATGTTCCGATGCTTCCCGCAGTTTTCTTTCTGTTCCTCATTTTCCCTCTCCGTCCAATCACTGCCAGCCGGCACGACTACCACAGAGCTCTCCACATGAGCATTCTCTTCTTCGAGGGCCAACGATCGGGCAGGCTCCCTCCAGATCAACGTGTACGATGGCGCCACGACTCTGCATTGCACGACGGAGCCACCGCTGGCGTATGCACCTCCACCCATACCTCATCTTATCATTTCGCCATTTCGTTAGCTGACTAATTACTGATTAACTAACGTCGTTTTAACTGTATTTTATTATCGTTTCAGGTTGACTTAACGGGAGGTTACTACGACGCCGGAGACAACGTGAAGTTTGGCTTCCCAATGGCGTTCACGACGACGACGCTATCGTGGAGCATTATTGATTTCGGGAGGAACATGGGGCCGGAGTTGAAGTACGCCGTCAAGGCCGTTAAGTGGGCGAGTGATTATCTACTGAAAGCAACGGCGGTTCCAGGGGTCGTTTACGTTCAGGTTGGTGACGCGTTCAGTGATCATAACTGCTGGGAGCGGCCGGAGGATATGGATACGCTGCGTACGGCTTACAAGATCGACGGCTCCCACCCTGGCTCTGACGTGGCAGGCGAAACCGCGGCTGCATTGGCTGCTGCGTCTATCGTGTTCAGATCACGAGACCCACAGTACTCAAGACTACTGCTCAATCGAGCCATTAGGGTACGCCGTAACGTCGCCGTTTCATCGTTTGCACTTCCCTAAAAATGTTTAAAAAAAACTCTTGAAAATACCGCGAGAAATTGACCGTTATGTGTGGAACGGTCACTTTGCAGGTCTTCGAGTTTGCTGACAGGCACCGGGGAGCTTACAGCTCCAGTCTGTATCATGCAGTCTGCCCCTTCTACTGCGACGTGAATGGTTATCAGGTGGGTATCACAGCTGCACATAAGCCGTTAGATTGTGGTAAAAGCTAACAACAATGCTTGATGATCACGTAATATGATAACTATAGGACGAGTTGCTCTGGGCAGCAGCGTGGTTGCACAAGGCCTCGAGAAGGCGCGAGTACAGAGAGTACATTTTGCGAAACGAAGTCGTGTTGCACGCCGGAGATACCATCAATGAGTTCGGTTGGGATAACAAGCATGCTGGGATCAACGTTCTCATTTCCAAGGTAATTAATTGATTAAACCCAAATAATGATAATTATAAAAAAAATTAATGATTACAATCATATGATACGCATTTATGGTAATATTAAACATAGGAAACTATTTGTCTTCTCTGGTGTTTTTATTCCTCTTGTATTTTTGTTGTTAGCAAATAATGCTCGCATTAGAAAATATGGGGCGTTTCTGAAGATCACGTGGCTAGGAATAACTTAGATAAGGATATTAGAGGGTCCAACGCATTGGGTGGACCCATGGCTCTTTACCTTTTTTTATTTTAGAATTCGGAGAGCGAAGTTGTAATTCGGCAACCATTGTCACATGTTGGACCACCCTTCTACTTTTGTAGACTTGATAAACCAAAACAGGATAAAGGAGGCAGCTGTTATACGCAATTTATGGTGAAATTTGATGCCTTGGGAAAGCTAAAAGTCTATCCAACTATTGCTTTGTATCTGTTATTCTTTGAATGAATAATTAACATTATGGACCCTTAGATCTTTGGATCAATCTTCCATTACTTAAGTTGTAGATTGTGAGAAATAGTGGTAACACAAGAACGTTGGCCCAAATGATTGCACATGATTTAGGCATAGAATTAGGCTTTTATGTTGGCACAAAACTTTGTTAACAATTACAATCTGGACATTTTCCTTTGCCCCAAAACACAAATAAATAAAGAAATGAATTAATTAGAGAAGCCCCTTTGAGTGGATTTAGAGTGTCTTGTCCCTTCAATCAAAACAAAAGTTGCTTTTGTGCTAGAAGTGCTGCCTCAATCTATGGCCTATTTATTTACTTATATTTCCACTTGTTAGTATTTTTAGATTTAGGACTCTGTCTCGCGGGTCCATCAAAACTGCTGCATGCATGTGCTTAAAGGCTGCAACTACGACGGTTCTTCCCATACTCATAGCCATTATATTTCTCAAAAGTGATTCTGATTGACTGTTGAAAGGGCTTTACCCCTCAGATATCTAGTCGTAGCTTTGCTTATTTCGTCATTTTCATGCTATGAAGGAAAGAAAAATACATTATCTCTGTGCATTGAATGAGTTTACAGGGTATTGCAAACTAGGAATAAACTAAGGGAAAATACATTAGAATACATTGAAGCTAGTGTATAAGACAAATAGTGTATGTACATTTATACTTGTATTTTTCTAAATATTAAATTATCAGTTAATTAATGTGACAGGAAGTGCTTATGGGAAAAGCTGACTACTTCGCTTCTTTCAAGCAAAATGCCGATGGGTTTATCTGTTCGTTATTGCCTGGAATTTCTCACCCTCAAGTTCAATACTCTCCTGGTATACATATTTTATGTTCTCAACTGAAAAAGCACTTAATTTTTCTTTCAGAGTATCAATTTTTCTATGAGAATCGAGCACTTACGTGTTTATCATGTGCAGATCACGTGTTTATGTGTGTGTTAGTGTGACTTTGCGGCTAAACGAATTCTAAATCCGGGTTAATTAATTTTCTTTTAATTTGAAAAAGGTGGAATGATCTTCAAGGCGGGAGGAAGTAACATGCAGCATGTAACGTCATTGTCTTTCCTGCTTTTGGCCTACTCTAACTATTTAAGCCATGCCAATAAGGCTGTGCCGTGTGGCTCGAGATCCGCCTCTCCTACCCTTCTCAAACAATTGGCCAAACGTCAGGTAAAATTCCTTATTATTATTTTTATTATCGTTAAAATTCGAAAAAATTGAGGCGATCCGCTAATGTCTAATCCACATCACCATTTAATCATGGGGACAACCAGGTGGACTACATACTTGGCGATAACCCACTAAGGATGTCGTACATGGTTGGATACGGTGCACATTACCCACAGAGGATCCATCACAGGGGCAGCTCACTTCCTTCGGTTCGGGTCCATCCGGGCCGCATCGGGTGCAAAGCGGGTTCTAGGTATTTCCTAAGCCCAAATCCGAACCCGAATGTCCATGTTGGGGCCGTTGTGGGCGGGCCCAATGTCACGGACGCTTTTCCAGATTCCAGGATCTATTTCCAAGAGTCAGAGCCCACAACGTACATCAACGCTCCTCTTGTGGGCCTTCTAGCATACTTTTCAGCCCATTATTGATAGACTTCAACAATGCAAGGGCAACAAAGAGAGCAATCGTAGCAGTGGTGGTGCGCAGAAAAGGTCACCCTGCCTTCCTATTATTGAATATTGTGAAAGGATTTCAATTATCCCTGAGAGGTTTGCTTTAGTAAATAGTTAAAAGTACGTTTATCTTCTTGAAGTCGTCGAAATTGTCTTTAATATCAAGAGAATTGAGTCCTAATCAACGCGTTAATGTTACGGATACCAATGCATCAATGAAAGTAAAATTAGCATGATAATCCAATTCCTTAATCTTCTTTTACGCCCACATCTCACCCGATAATTAACTTCATATACAGTGCGAGAACTTCTCAAACATATTTAATTTGTTTAGCATTAGTCGCAGCAGAATTAATCATTTGTCGTTCAACTTACTTTATGAGTATGTGATTGGGATTATTGTGTTTCTACTCAATTCAAGTTGTGTTGTAGTTTCGACATTATTTCTACTTAATTTTTAAAAATATAATAATAAAGTTTTTGTTTAAATACTGATTTTCTAGTAAAAAAAAACTTTTTTAATAAGTTTAACTTAAATTAAAAAACGCATACCTTCTTTTATAATCTGATCAATTGTGGCATTCAATTCCAATAGAAAAGGGCAGGATTTTAGCTAAATTGTGAAGGGCGGATTCTCTTGCAATTACATGCATTTCGGGACCATCGTTTTTTTTAAGTGTTATATTACAATCTTCATAAAAGCATGGGTGTTTCACTTTTCATTTTTTTTTATATAGGCTCCTGCGTGTTTGGTTATAGGTCTAGGCCCATTAATATGTTTATTTTTGGCAGCATTACTAGTGGACTTGTACTTTTTCTCTGCCAATGTCATGTCCACAATCACTGGAAAGAGCAAACCAAAGTTTAAAAATATTTGTCATTATATAACAAAGAGAATAATGTATAAAATTTGTATGATAGATAATAAATATGTAATCACTTGAGAACATTTTTTTTTTTCAATTCTTTTTTTAAAGTATTTTTTTTTTTTTTTTTTTTTTTTTATATATATATATCAACAATAAAATTCTATTTCTACATATATATATATATATTAATATATATGAAGAAGAGAGAGAGAGAGAGTAGAGAGAGAGAGGAGAGAGCACAGATTAGGTTTCTTTTAACTTTAATTAATTTTTTATCTAATATTTTCAATACTGAATTTTAAAATTATAGACAATACTTTAATACTAGAAAAAGCCTAGCCTACAGTAACCTTGGTCTTACACTCTGAAGAACATAGAAAATATGTGGTCCGATAGCATCTGGTCAAATATAGAAAGCATTTCCATGAAAAGCTAGTTGTAAACAAGAAGTTTGAAGTAATTCTTGATATTCATATGTGAACACAAACTACTCTCGACCAACCACAAAAAAAATATGGTTCTGTAGCAGTTGGCCGAATTTGGAAAGCAATTCCATGAAAAGCTAGTTGTAGGCAGCAAGCTTGTACCTGTGACACACATGCACATCTATCAAACAATTGCCCTTCCGTACACGCAGGCAGACCAACCACACATTTCAATATATCTTTAATGTTCTTCCAATAGTTTGTACGAAGAAATATGACCACTCACAAAAAATCTTTCTTTTAAGTAATATTCTTTGTAATTTTGTATTGAAGATTTCGTTTGGGTAGGTAGATGGTATGTCAAGAATAATATATTATCATAGAAGAAAAAGAAAATTTTCTTTTTAATTATCTTCTCTGACATTTGGTCTAATATAGAAATTTCGATTTTTGATTGAGCATATATTGTTCAGTAACAATCATAACCAATGGTATTGTAGTATTGTGGAATAATTTAGAACATAAATTACCAGTAATGGATTTAGCTTAACTACATTTTTGATATATCCCTTAGGATTATTTGGGACTTAAATAAAAGAAAAGTATGCTTATTGTGGGATTTCTCGTATATATAATTTGATCATATGACAAAATTGGACAATCTTTACTATTATTAACTATTACATACCACCTAATTAAGGGTAAAATTTGCTTATTCATCTACTTGCTTAACTGGGCACGTTGAGAACTTTTACACGTATATAAAATTTCAGCTTGACCGTCACTAAATTTAGATGACCTCTATCAATGTATCTTATCTTTCGATGAAGATGATGTCAATAAATTTTGGAAATTGACATGCATGCCATAATTATTTATGTGGTAAAAATTGGAAGGCTTTATATATATAACAATATATATATTATATATATATTATATATATATATATCATAACACTGATACGAGGAGGGTATTACATGTACATTAAATTTACAACCTAAATTGTGCGAGTAAGATTGAATTTATTCAAAATTTTGTCATTTTAAGTTAATTTTAAACATAATTCATTAAACTTATAACTTGAACCATTATACTTGTAATCTGAAGAAATTTATAGAGCAACAAGGCACTTGAAAGTATTTCGATTGTAATATTTTTTTCATTAAATATTGAGTGTGATAAACAACATTTTAACTTGTGGGGTTTATAACTATACAATTACCCTTTTTTGTTTTCATTTGTCACGTATGTACGAGGAGAAGTTTGGTAGCACCACAAGGTTATAGATTGCCAAAAAAATCGTGAACCACATACATAGGTTTCGAATGTTTTTACGTATTTGCTAGTAATTTAGGACGCATGAGATTTTCATGGTGTAATTGTGGGTCAGATATAATTGATGTTTTTTGAATTGGGTTTAAGGAAATATTTAAATTATTACAGGAACAGACCTTATTGTCTAGGGCATAAAGCATTATCTAGATCTGGCCATACAATGATAACAATTATTTTATTATTAGTATTTTTTGGAACATATGCGTACGTGTGGTCCGATAACAATTGCCTGAAATCATATATAAAAGCATGAAAGTGATGCCTGCCGAATAAAAGTCATATGAATATTGGAATCTTTCACACTTGGTGCACAACCATTGACGCCGATTAATAATATGATAGTTAGGGAACAAAGAATTGGAATTCTTTATCGGATATATAAATTAAGTGTTACATTCATCATAAGATAGGAGAATTATCATATCAGAATTATATAAACACAATCTGGTGTAATATTTTTTTGGATACAAATAAAAATACAAACATTCACAGGATCAAAACTTATTCTCCGTAGAACCTATTCTCGTTTTTGGGTTTTACATCTTCTGCCTTTGAAGGACTTCAAATGTTCTTCAATTGTTCTACATGATGTGAAAAATGTTGGATTCATTTTACCATTTTGATCATCACAAAAACTAGATATGTGGGTGGAGTTTCCTCAATTTTGATTTTTTAATTTAAATTAAAACATCAATTTTATTCTATTACTCCCACGCAATTCAATAGTAAATTAAAAATACAAGATTAGACTATATTAAGTACCATTTATTTACTTTAAATTTTAACAATTAAATTTTAATGAATCAAATGTTTATAATTAATAAAAATAAATAAATAAATGCATACAAAATATGAAAAAAATTAAATAAATAAATAAATTCATATCAAATATGAACAAAATTAAATGAATTTTTTTTAGAGTTTTATTAAGTTTCGTGTTAATTTTTTATAACTTAGATTAAATAAAATAATTAGAAAATACAAATTAGCACGATTTGTTGATTGTATGCACAAGTTGGCAAGCACTAGCTACATTCCATAACCTCGTGTTTCATGCCAACAGATCGTGGACCATTTGATTTAAATATGCCATGAAACAGAGAAGAGTTCTGATTCTTTCTGCACCGATGAAAAATACATATGGACATTGAACTACGTCTAATGCATTATACATTTTGGGACCAGCTGGCTAAGAATGTTCTTCGTTATAATGCTCTGCGGGACTTATCGATCCATAGTCATAGATATGTTTGAACCATTTTGAAGTGAATTAATAAAGTGATGTTTAATTATTATCAGACTACACTGATGCTTGTCGGATTTTGTTTAGGATTAAGATACGTATTTTTAAAACACAGCCAATAAAGTATATATTTAGCGAAATATTTATTTTTAATACATATTACTTATTATATTTATTTATTTTTACTTGTATTAAACGGAAATTAATTTCATCTCAAAATTTACCTGTAGAATTATAGTAACTCAATATTAGAAAAAGCATCGGAATCATTATAGGCATTCAGTGGTCTTGGTTTTACACTAGAAAATTATTGAAAATATGTGGTCCAATAGCAGTTGGCCGAATTTAGAAAGCACTTCCATGGAAAGCTTGTTGCAAAGAGCATATTGGAACCGGTTAATAATATGATAGTTAAGGGATAAAAAATTTGAATTCTTTCTTAATCAAAGTTAAATTACTTTAGCTTTTCAGATATATGAATTAAGCGTTTCACTCGTAATTAGGGAATATGGAATCAAGATTTTTAGCATGCAAGATAAGAGAATTATCATGTAAGAAATTTTCTTCTTGGACAAGTCCAAATAATGTATTCTATAAGATGTTGTGTGTATCGATATTGTATACAATTTCATTTGCCTTTTCTCTCAAATTTCAAACAAAGATTTCCATTATAATTTGCCTTCTTAATTAAAACATAAACACTTTTTGAAATTTTCAAGTGCACGTGTTTGTATTTAATAAAACAACAGCTTTTAGAGTTCTATTATCAAAATCTTATTTTGGCGTTCTAGAAACATACACAGGAGAGAAACCTATCCTTCCGAGAACTTTTTCTGGTTCTACGTCTTCTGTCCTTGGAAGGACTTCACATGTTCTTCAATTATTCTATATTTTCACCTCATTTATCGTGAAATTTTATCATTTTAATTTCTATGGTGGGTTAGACATATTTGATGTTTTTTGAAGTGGGTTTAAGGTAATGCTTAAATCATTACAAGAGAAGATCTTATCATTTATGGCATGAAACATTATCTAGATTTTGTTTTACATTCATAATGACGATAGAAGCATTATTTAAACCATTAGACTTACCCAAGTTGTCGAGAATTGAATTGAAATTATCTTTTTGGGATAAGTTTTGATTATAAAGATATTAGAATTGAAATTGAGCAAAGAATTTTTTTTGGGATGGGAACACGAGGATAAACGAAGGTGTGAATATGGCTCCTGCAGTAGTTTAATGAATTATTGATATATGTTTTATTTTATTAATTATTAGTTAGTCATATTTTTTATTTAAATAAAAAATTCAAATTAGAAAAGAATTTCCATTATACTTTATAATGACACGAAATTTTTTGAAAGATATTTATGCATTACGTGACCTCAAATACGATACAATCATGGCATAAACACATGTTGATAAAGGGTTTTTTTTTATATATATATATATAATAAAATATAGAAGTTATTATTATTATAAAAAAAAATTGTTTTAGCTATCAAATCATGGAAAAAGGATAGAACACTAACAAAAGTTTGTATCTTTCTGGTTTCTCAAAATTATTATCATGTTGCCTGCCATATTGGGCTTGCTATTGTCCGTTGATATTCACAAAAGCAAGGATACATGCTCTAGCAACATCTCGCGCGCCAGAGTGTGCGAAATCAATTCATAAAATCAAAATCTATTTTATTTTATTTTAATTTAGTTTTAATTTTAAAATAGGATACTTTTATTTATTAATTATCTTAATTTTATAATTTTTAACTTAAATTTTTTTTAAATTTAAATTAATAATATTAAATTGTAAAAATAATGAAATGTATAAATAAAAAATTGAGTGATTGAAAAATAATAAAAATAATTTATAAAAATTAATATACAATAATTTATTTAAAATATATATATTATTACTTGACTTAATATTACAAATCACACAAAAGAGAAATTTTTTTAATATTGTCTTCTATTACATTTAGAACCTCGTATAAAAATTTTGATATGTGATTGAAAATATATAGCTCATTAAAGATGTAATCATGATACTCTGATATAATTTAAAACACACATTATCTTTCAATTTTGAATTTAGGTTAAGTATGCTATGATATATACTTTTGTTATTATTTTGATTTTATATGCTTAATTATTTTTTATTTTATATATTATATATATATATATATATATATATAATATGATCATACAATAAAATTGGACAATCTTTGTTAATTAAAGATAGTCTTATTTATTATTAATCACATTAACACATTACTAATTAAGAGAAAAGCTTGATTATTCCTTTGTTAGCTAGTTGCTAATTAAGTAAGAACTTTTACACATCCACTTGTAAAATACAGTAATACACACACACATAAAATAACACTAAAATAACAAGGGTATTGATACATGTAAATTAAATTTACAGCATAAATTGTGAGACTAACATTAGAATTATTTGAAATATTACCATTTATGTATATTTTAAACCAATCATTATATTTGCAATTTGAAGAAATTTATAAACCAACCAAACACTTAAAAAAGCATTTCGATAATAGAAGTTTTTTTTTATTATATACTAGGTGTGGTCAAAAAAACATATTAACTTGCGGATTATCACCATACAATCATCATTTTGCCACTTGTCACGTATGAGAAAAAGTTTGATAGCATCATCCAGCTTATAGATTCCACCAGCTTATATTTAGGTTTCTAATGTTTGTCTGGCTAGCAATCTATAATGCGTATAATTCCTATGGTGCGTTGTGGGTCAGACATATTTTGTGTTGTTTGAAGTGGGTTTAAGCAATGTTTAAATTATTGCAAAAGAAGTCCTTATCGTCTAGGGCACAAAACAATATCATGCGTTTTACATTGATAATGAATATATGAAAGCATTATTGGAATATTAGTTGACAATATTAAAATCTATTTATTGGTTTAAAATTTAAATAATTAAATTTACATGAATCTATAGTCCATCATTAATGTTGTTATGTTACTTACTAACCATATATATATATATATATATATATAATTATTGGTCCAAACATTTACACTATATAAACTGCTAATTTTTGAATAGTTTATAGTAATTCAATGTTAAATTTTAGTCAAGTCTTATCGTCATGAGTAGAAAAGGACGACCTACCATAAAGCTAGAAACCCCAGTTCCGATAGCCATTCATTGTGCACACCACAAGTATTTCGAACCAGGTGTGGCTGGATCTCTTCAGCTTTCTTTTTCTTAGGCCTGATTATTGTGCCCAATGACTAGCCTTAAGTGTTGATTGATAGTAATTTCCACCAGCAACTGGTCCATGTGTGTGATAGAAAGTTTTAGATAGGCTACTAAGTTAGTACCTATAATGTGGTAAAATCATTAATATTATAAAATTATTCAATTAATGAAGAGAGAAATTCATTGATTAATAGTGAATAAAAAAAATTAAAAAAAGATTTTATAATTTTTTAATATATTAATTAAAAATAAAATTTATTTTTAATTTTTTTTCTTCCATTACTAATAAATAAAACTCTCTCACTTTGTTGATTAAATAATTTTATTATATCATTTATATTAATATAATAAAATTATCACATCTAAAATTTTTTTGTGTATAATCTTAGATTTGCTAAAAATTGAAGGTGTTTCTCGCTAACTTTTGATATCAAATTAGCCCTGAGAACAATGCGTGTTCTCTAATCTAAATAGAAGAAGAGTCTCAAGATTTCAAGGACTATTCAAGTCAAATTTTTAAATAAAACTCTTACTATCATATTTTAATATATATATATATATTATATATATATATATATATATTTAGAGAATATTAGATAAGATAAAAAAAGGAAGTCCTATTAAGATAGAAAGAAAGAATATTATTAAAAAAAATAAGTTAGTAAATTGTAAAAATACAAGAAATTAAAGAAACAAAAAATCCCTTGTTGTTTAGTGTATGAAACAATACCTAGATCTTTTTTTTTATTGATAACTACCAGTCAAACACACCTCACGTTGAATTATAAGCTTTTAATCTACTGAACTATGCATAAAATTATAAAATTTATTTATAATATTGTGTTTAATATAATTTATATTTTGAAAGTAAAAAAAATAAAAAATATCAAATAAATTATTCAATTAATAAAACAGTAAACTTTAAATTTTTTTTAGAATTATAGAAAATTAATTTTATTAATTTTGAATAAATACTTTGAGTTAAAATAAAGCACATATTATTAAAATTTACTACTAAATTTATGAAAATATTACTTTTATGTAAACATGTTCATATTTGATTTGATAAACAATCTATTAAATAAAAACATTCTTAAGCTACATAAAAAAATTAATTAATATGTTTATAATAATTTAATAAAATTATGATGTATATATATTTATTTTAAAATAATTATAATAAATAAAATTATTAATATATAAAAAAAATTAATTTTTTTTTATTATTTTGTAATATTAATTCAAATATAATATTTTTAAATAATTTATTTTGTTCTAATTCTCTTTGATAATTATTTTTCTTATTTTTCTTCGTTCAATTTTTCATATATGTATTTCAATGCTTTTATAATTTAATAACAATAATTTTAATTTTTTAAAAATATTTATTTTAGAATTAAAAATTAAGAAAATTAATGAATAAAATATCTAATTTTCGAATCAAAACTGAAAAATGAAAGTACTCCAAATAGAATCAAAACCAATTTTGCTTACCCACTGTAATTGACAGTAATTCGATGTTAAATTTAGCAGTTAAACACAAATTGCTAAGAATTATATACAAGTCTGAACCGTCATGAATGGAAAACGACGGCCTACCCATAAGCTTAAAACCACAAAATTCGTGAAGTTGTGACAACCGTGCATTGTCCACACTACAAGTGCTTCCAATTATTGACGGCTAGATCTCTTCAGTTTCCTTTCTCTTTGGCCTTGATTATCATGTTCAATGGCCAACCTTAATCTTTCAGTTTCCCATTAATTTAATAACTAGAAAAAATAAATAATAATTTTCTTTTCGCACAACTCCTGCATTTTTGTGGATAAATAAATCTCCATCCCCTCTGCAAAGATAGACCCAAGCTTTTTGTTTTTCATTCACTCACTAGCTACTTCATTAACAAACCCAAGACAGAGTATGGGCAACTTCTTTTTCCTTAAGTTTCTCTTCAACGAAGGCGCAAATATCTGACCACCAATTTCTCTTCTTCAAATTCATTGCTTTCATTCATTATTAGCCCTTTAATTTCCATTTGCATCAAATTATTTGTTTATCTATTATTTTTGTCAAGAAAACGAAATTTTGTTTACTAAATTCTCACCTCAGTTTGCACTACGAAAATTTTTGCCTTGACTTCTGAATATTTTTTGACTTCAGTCATCACCTTGACTTACTAATTCATTCAGAACAGAAAGGAAAATCTGCAAACTTTAATTGTTGTCTAATTTTCAAAATTATATAGCACACATTTTTTATTTTTTTAAATTATATATTAATTATTTCATTTTTCAATATCACCAGAAACCTTCTGAATGTGTTTGTGGCATTTATATGATCAAGTATGTCACTAAACATATGAAATTAATAAAATACGTGTCTCGAAAATCAAAATCAAATTACCCACAACTCAAAAGAATTTTTCTGCTTATTGGCTCGAAGGAATTTAATCCTTTGAAGGTTTTACAGGAAAGAAGAAGATGGCTGCGGGTCCTTGGTCTACTGGTCTCTGTGGCTGCTTCTCCGATTGTCATTCCTGTACGTTTTTATTTTAATTCTTACCATAAAGCTCAATATGTATATGTGTGTGTGTGATAATGATCAACTCGTACGAATTTATTTATTGTATTTTTCAGGCTGCTTGACTGCGTGGTGTCCATGCGTTGCTTTTGGAAGGATTGCAAACATATTAGATAATGGTTCATCCTGTAAGTATAGGAAAGACACAAAAATTTTCAGGAATCAGAGAATCCGAACAATCAAATAAACTTACCAAGTGTGTGTTCGAATATTTTGCTTGCAGCTTGCTTTAGAGTTGGGTGTATCTTTTTTCTGCTTCACTGGACAAGATGCGGATCTCTCTTCACTTGGCATTATCGTGTTAAAATGAGGAAGGAGTATAATTTGGAGGGACACGAGTGTGGAGATTGCTGCGCTAGCTGCTTTTGTGAGCATTGTGTCATATGTCAACAATACCGTGAGCTTAAAAACCGTGGATTCGACGTCGGTGCCGGTACAATTATCTCTCTCCCCTTCGGTGTGAATATATGAGTGGTATTTCAAAATATTGAATCTTTCACGGGGTCTAAGGTAGGTTAACGAGCCAATAAAAAGAATCCCTATGAGCACAAGACGATACAGTTCAAAGTCAATTTTAAGAGCGTAAGCTCACAGTTTTCCACCCATTTGAGCGTGAAAATAGTTTTTAGAACAGTGCTATAGTTTTCGGAAAGCAATTTAGGGGTTGTGGTGGAGCTAGACTTGAAAATGGAGGACTAAACGATACAGTTCAAAGTCAATTTTAAGAGCGTAAGCTCACAGTTTTCCACCCATTTGAGCGTGAAAATAGTTTTTAGAACAGTGCTATAGTTTTCGGAAAGCAATTTAGGGGTTGTGGTGGAGCTAGACTTGAAAATGGAGGACTAAAAGTAAGAATGTGGAAGGTGTAAAGTTAGAGAGGCTGGCTATAAAACTATTATAAATATACTATAGAGGACCAAAACATTAAATTTGTGAAGTTAGTGTGACCAAAATTGAAAACTGTCAAATCCTGCTGTAGCTACACTCATAGAAGCAGTACAAGGACTAGGAAAGAAATATGATTATGAATTTTAATCATTTATTTAATTAGTTATTTGTGTGTTAATTTTTACGGGATAATGCATGAAGGATGGGAAGAGAACACGAAGAGAAGGCAAGGTGTGGCGATGGCTCCTGCAGTGGAAGGAGGGATGAAGCGTTAAGTCCAGAAAACTTAAAACTTGCTTGTTATTGTTGCGTTTCGTTGTCATTGTTGCATTTCCTTGTCAATATTGTATCATGAATTTCCTGCAAAATTTCTGTCAAACTCTGTAGTAAATGCTTGTTATGTAATCGTGATCATATTACGTTCAGACTTCTTGTTCTCCGTTTTGTCTTCAGGCGGACATTATTTATTTATGAACTTATTGTTGTACTAATTGATGTCATCTGTGTGTTTTATGTTAAAATTACAACGGGTAGGAATCGATTTGTTAAAAATCCTAAAGTATGTCTTTATTGTTTATTTCACTAACATACAATAATATGCCACGCATAATGCGACATATCATTTTGTCGGTCTGTTGTATCAACTCATGTCAAGAGACATGGGGTCAAACTCAAGTACATACCAATCGACATAGAATTGAGATCCCAGGTTGATTTATTTTCTTTTCAATTGTTGCCTGATACCATGACTTTCATGTTAACTTTCTAAGTAAGTCCATTTGTTTAAGTGTAAGTTAACATCTAATTAATGCTTAATCTATGAGATTATTATTTTTTTAACATATTCAACATGATAATTGTTAGAGTTTAGAAATTATTATTAAGTTTTTGAGATTACAAATTTAAAATTGATTAAAAGTATTTTATTTTTACGTATTATTTTGGTACTCGGCATAAAGACCATAAAAAATACATAATATTCAGTCTAGTGGTTTGTATTTGATTCACGGTCAATTATTAGTATTTTTTTAATTAGTCTCAAATAATTTTTTTTTCTTTAAATTATTTTTAAATTTGTTATTATTGAAGACTTTTTTGTAAATTAATTAAACCATTTTTTACTCTTATTTTTATGTAAGGAAGAAATCAATCCTTAATGCCCACTTCACTAGTTAGTATTTAAATTCATAAGATTGAATTGTTTATCAATTGGTGAGGCTCAAGTTGAGGTGGATTAAAATCAAATTTACTCTCAAAATTCTATTTTCCTCTCCCACAAATCATAATATAAAATTTTATATTATTTTCTTATCAAAAAAGAGCTCTTTTCTCTCTTCGAGTAAATTTTTCATCTAGATTTGAAATGACACTCAGTGAAAAAAAATTCAAAAGTAAAAACAAAACAAACTATAATACAATCAACCATACTAGATTAAAATTAAAACCAAAATTCCAAAAACATTTAGTGTATAATTCTATTAATTATAATAAAATCAATTACAGTTGAGAATTTAATCAAACTAGAATCAAGTCGAATAAATTGAATTAATTTTAATATATCTTTTTTGGTCTGTCTTGTCCAAAATCAAAATATTAAGAACAAATTAGTAAGAAAAAGAAATTATTTTCCTCTTATTTTTGTTGTTTTATTTTTATTATTATTTTATATTTTTGTTATTTTAAAGACCTGTATTGAAAAGGTCTTCTTCGAATATCAGAATGCACAACTGATGATTTTGTTTTCTTCAACAACGCAACATCTTAATTGTTCAAGATTTTATCTTTATTATGAATTTAAAGTTTATCTAAAATGCTTCATTGAGAATGGAACACTTATAAATGTATTTATAGGTGAAAATTTTATAAATTTTTATTTATATTTATTATTTTATCTTTTAAAATTTTTTTTATTACCCATATTTTTATAGTAAGTATCTACTAAATGTTTTAAAATTAATTCTATTCTACATCGATTATCCTTAATACTATACTAACTATATATTTTAAATTAAAATTTATTGAATACCAAATTGTCAGTACTCAACTTTAATTCTAATTTTGAAGACATATTCGGTTTAACTATACTGCAAAACTTTGAAGAGAAATTAATTCAATCATTGACGGTTGACTTTGAAATATAAGAGAATTATAAATTTCTTATTTTTAATATTTTAAATCATTTTAATTAAAATTATATACATACATACACTATGTATTATTTATTGATTGATACTTACAATAGCTATCAATGTGAATACTTATTAAACAGTTACCCAACTAATGTTATATTTTCAAAAAAATAAATAAAACTAATTCCACAACTGCAGTCTCTCTCTCTCTCTCTCATATATATATATTGTTTCCACAAACTACGTGTTTCATGCCGTCGAAATCGTGGACCATTTGATTGAGATATGCCTTGAAAGGTGCTAGGGTTCCCATTATTTCTGCACTGATGAAAAATCATATAGACTTCAACCACGCATAATGCATTCTCCCACTTGCACTCTGGGCCATCTAGCTAAGGATGTTCTTCGTTATAGTGCTTTGTGGGACTTGTGGATCAAAACACACACACACACACATAGAGTCTTTTGAAGTGAATTAATGAAGTGATGTTTTATTATTATGGGACTACATTGATCCATATTTTTGTTGTATTTTAAAAACATGGCAAATAAAGTATATATATATTAAGACAAATATTTATTTTTAGTAAATATTACTTATTTATTATTGTTATTTTTACTTACATATTAAACGAAAGTCAATTTCATCCCATAATAATTTTAACTTTAAAATTATAAAAAAAGACATCGGAATCATTAATAGCATCAAATTCCTTAGTTTTAGATTCGAAAACATAGAAAAATGTGTGATCCAATAATAGTTGGCCGAATTTGTAAATCACTTCACGGAAAGCTAGTTGCAGGCCAACTGGTTTGGAAGTGACTCCTGACATGCTCATTTGAACATGCCTGCAGGCATGCACACAACATACAATGTTGGTTAACACGCACAATGTTTCACATTGAGAACGACTCATCAGACCTTGGTTTTACATTGAGAATGAATATATATGAAAGTGAGTATATATGTACTGTTGGCCGAAAACATGTTATATAAAATTACGAAAGTGATGCACTGTGGAATATGACTTATACATTTATGTAAAAATATTGACCTACCCCAGTTAATAATATGAATATAACAGTAATAATGATATCTCTCAACGTACAAAAACTAGCTGTCACTCCACCACCAGTAGTAGGAGATGTAAGAATTGATACATAGAATAATTTTTTATCTGATTGATAATCATATAAAGTGGAAAATATTTTAGCCATTTGCATCAAGCTCAAACTTCCTTCTTAAACACGTGCTCCTCCGGAAGCATACACCAGAACAAGAGGTAAAAATTTATTGGCAGCATACTCGATCAAACGGGTGATTTTCTCTCCTACTACGGATCCCATACTACCCCCATAAACTGAAAATCCATAACCCCAATTGCGAAGGGAATCCTGTTTAGTTGCCCTGTACCTGTTTGAACGGCCTCCGTTAATCCTGTCTTTCTTTGATAAGAATAGATACGATTTTGATAAGGTTCCTCTTCGGCATTAAATTCAATGGGATTCACCGAGACCATGTCGTCATCCATCCGATCCCAAGTACCTGGATCAACCGAAAGCTTGATTCTATCTGAACTACCCATCTTCAAATGATATCTGCATTGTTCATAAATATGCATTTTTGACTTAAGAAGTTTCTTATAATTTAATCCATAACAATTTTCGCATTGAACCCACAAATGCCTGTATTTTTGAGTTACATCGCCAATAACTAACCCAAATCTATCAGTTTCCCTTTAAGTCAATGACTAGGAAAAAAACTATTATTATTTTTTCGCAACAACTCTTGCATTTTCCCTCTGCAAAGAAACACGCAAGGTTTTTGCTTTTTATTCACTCGCCAACTATTTCATTATCGAACCTTGGACAAAGAACAGGCAACATCTTTATCCTTCCTTATTTTCCCTTCACGGAAAGTACGAATAGCTGACCACCAATATCTCGTCTACAGATTCATAGCTTTCATTCACCATACACAACACGCACACAAAGAAAATTCTCATTGTTTCATTACCAGCTTTTTAAATTACCTTTTGCATCGAAGGTTTTTATTTTTTATTCATTATAGTTGTTCACAAAACGAAAATGCTTGACTAAATTCTCACTTCAGTTTGCACCAAGAAAATTTGTACCTCGACTTCTGAAGTTTCCTTTTTTCACTTTCATCATCACCTTGACTTAGAAATTCATTTACGACAGAATGGTAAATATATAAAATTTAATTTTTTCTCTAATTTTCAAACCTATAGAGTGCAATTTTTGTTTTCCAATTATATATTAACTATTACATTGTCAATATCACCAGCAACCTTCAGAATGTGTGGTGGCATTTTATATGATCATGCCTGTTACTAAGCATAAAATATTAATTAAATATGTGTCTCAAAAATCAAAATCAAATTACCCACAATCAAAAGTATTTTTCAGCTTATTGGCTCAAAGGAATTTAATCCTTCGAAGGTTTTACTGGCAAGAAGAAGGATGGCAGCAGGTCCTTGGTCTGCTGGCCTCTGTGACTGCTTTTCTGATTGTCACACTTGTACGGTTTCATATTAATTCTTACCATAAAGCTCAATATGTGTGTTAGTGTGTGTGTGTGTGATTAATTATCAACTCATGTTTATTATTCGATTCTATTTTTCAGGTTTCTTGACTGCGTGGTGTCCATGCGTTGCTTTTGGAAGGATTGCAAATATATTAGACAAGGGTTCGTCCTGTAAGTACTGGAAAGGCACAAAAATTTGCAAAACTCGGAGGATTGGAACAACAAAATGAACTTACCAAATGGGTGTGTGAATATTTTGCATGCAGCTTGCTTTGGAACAGGGTAAATCTATTATCTGATTCACACAAGATTTGGAGCTCTCTACACTTGGCATTATCGTGTTAAGTGAGGAAGGAGTGTAGTTTGGAGGGACAGAACTGTGAAGATTGCTGCAATAGCTGCTTTTGTCAATATTGTGTTATACGTCAACAATAAAGTGAACTTAAAAACCGTGAATTCGACGTCAGGGCCAGTAGGATTATCTCTTTCCCCTTCGGTGTGATTATATGAGTGGTATTTCAAAATAATGAATCTTAAATGAGGTATAAGGCAAGTTAACATGCGGTAAAAAGAATCCCTACGAGCACAAGACATGACAGCTCAAGTAAATTTTAAGAGCTTAAGCTTATAGTTTTTAGAATCCCTACGAGCACAACACATCTGAGCTTCAAAATAGTTTTTAGAACAGTGCTATAGTTTTCGCACACTTTGACAATTTATTTTGTAGGGCAGCCCTGACTTTCTCTGTGTTTTTAAGGGTCGTAGGCGAGTCTAGGGATGTGTTTAAATGCCTTAATTTTGAGCTAAATTTTGAAACAAGTCAATTACATGTATCGCTTGTCCTAGGACAACCTATGTTATTTTTTTTGTTTCCATACTGCAGTGACTATTTCTTTTACCATGCCTCTAGTTAAAACTTGAAGGAAAAGCTTTGTTGTTTCCTAAGAATCAGCAAGAAAAGCAGAGAAGCAAATGAAACTGAAAGCTTCTATATTATTCTCAATTTTATTACTGTGTTTTTCGGATTTGAACAACAAGTACAAGGATGACTACATATTTATTATGCTAATGAATAGAAGAATCTAGACTTCTCTTGAAACTTGAAGAATACATATCAATGTTTGTTTTTGACAGGTAATCAACCGACTAATTCTATTAACACCTATAACTTCCACAATGTTAATAACCTTAACGTCCAGGATTCTTTACTGCAACTTACTCCAACGAACTCTCAGAAAAACTTGAAGCACCTGCATTGCAGTAGAACAATTTGACAGCCTTCACTGCTCGGTATAATTCCTTAGCACCTTGAGGGTTGCGAAGAGTTAAGACTTGAAAACGTAAGACTACAAGTAAATATATTGAAAGTGTAAAGTTAGAGGGGGTAGCTATAAAAAGATTATCAATGTCGTATGGGGGTCCAAAAAACTATATTTGTATAGTTAGTGTGACCAAAATTTAAACCATTCAAATCCTATAGTCTTAGAAGCTGTACAAGGACTTGGAAAGAAATATGGAATTTGGATCATTAATTTAATGAATTATTTGTGGATTTCCCTGTTGGTTGTCATAATGCATGAATGGTGGGATGAGAACACGAGGAGAAAGCTCCACATCACGTGATACAATACAAATCACACAATAATAAAATTCAAAAATTATAAGAACGCGCAATTGACAAGAGATCGTCCTGCATTATTCATGTAGTTGATAAAAAGCAATAGAAAATATTACTAGATTAATTTGGTCCAATAACGCGTGATTGATTTGGTCTTCTTTCACATAAATTTTTATATTTTACAAATATGAACATAAATTATTCATTTATGCTAAATAAGTCTCTAATTTTATTTTTTTTTACTTAAACAACCAATAGAATATTGACATTTAGGTCCTGAGTTTTCACTATTAACTGATAAATTTCTAATTTAATTAGAATGATAAATAGAGGCTGACATTTCTCAATTGCTCTATCAAATATCTCCATCAAAGACGGAAGAGTAATTACTGACTTTTTAATGCAACTGGGTAGAGATACATGCACAATATTTGTTGACCAGGTCAAAATATCTGATATAATGGAATGCTTCACTGAAGTAACGAATAAATTGGCCTGACTATGATATATATATATATATGTATGTATTGATATATTTTAAAAATTTTATAATTATTAATTTAAAATATTATTTTTAAATTTTAAGATAAAGAATAAAAATTTGTTAAATATTTGTTTTGATTTTAATTTTTAATTTTTAATTTTTTATAAAAATATTTTAAATTAATATTAACAAAAACTTTAGAATATAATAATACATATATACCATAGACAAACCCATATAAATATCTATGCATAAGTTTGATCAGTCTTCTAATATCAACAAGAATTTTTTTTTATTAATATCAACTAGTTTGCGTGTTTGAAATGAGCATAGATTGCAACACGGCACGTTGACGGATTAGCCTTTTAACCAGTCATATTTACTCAATTTCTTGTACGCAATCCTGCCAGGGCCAGCCGACAAAAAGGCTGCTTCCACAATACATATTTCTATACATATTAAAGTGTGTTTTCTTCTCAACAGATCATTTGATCGATTAATCCGAGACTACTGTCAGTTTTGATCATTATGTATTCATCAAACCAAAATCAGCAGTTTAATTATCATCATCAGCAGCAGCCGCAGCACTCGGTGACCGGAGTGCCGGTAGCAGGTCACGGAAACCAGCAATTCCCTGGGCAATATCCGCAGCAGGTCTTTAACCATCAGCTCAGAGAAGGCCCTTGGTCCTCCGGGTTATGTGATTGCTGCTCCGACTGCAAAACCTGTAAGTCAATAATTTCCCTCGCATTCCCTCTAATAAAATTGTTCTTCTTCTTCTTTTTTTCTTTTTTACATATAATAATTTCTTTTGTTAATTAATAGGTTGCTTGACGTTTTGGTGTCCATGCATCACTTTCGGACGAATTGCTGAGATTGTAGACAAGGGATCTTCATGTAAGTGAAGTCATAAAAAATACTTAATTAAAGATTCATGAATATGATTTGTGATTACATTGTTTTGCAGCCTGTGGTGTAACTGGAGCACTTTACTTCGTAATTCAATGTCTGACTGGTTGTGCTTGCTTTTATTCATGCTGCTATCGATCCAAAATGAGGCAGCAGTTCATGTTACCTGAGAGCCCTTGTGGGGATTGCTTGGTTCATTGTTGCTGCGAGTCTTGCGCCTTGTGCCAAGAGTACCGCGAGCTAAAAAGCCGCGGATTCGACATGACTATTGGTAATATGTTATTTCTTTTTCTCTCTTTTATTTTCAAACCTCGACAAATCTCAAGGAAAAAAATATAATTCTCTTCCATTCTGATAGTGAACAAACTTGAATCCTAAACCAGTTACCAGTTAGCATCTAGAACATGTGAATTTTTTATTTTTGTAAATCAACGGGAATGCAATCTTATACTAATTCAAACATATTTATCATTCATTTATTGTTCTTATTCTTTAAAATTGGATATGTACATAGGATGGCATGGAAACTTGAATCGACAAAATGGGGCAGCGGGAGTTCAAATGGCTCCATCGGCTCCGGTGATGGAAAGTGGCATGAAAAGATGAGTAGATTATCTTCATCATCTTCAAATATATACAAGATCATCATTGTCAATTCATCTTACGTTTGTCTTGTGTTCAATTACTATCTAATTAGTAATTAAGTTGATCGAAGACTTCCCACTAAGAGTTTTCAATTTTATTTTATTTTTTGTGTTGTTCTACTATTATGTAACTCTTCGATTTATGAATAATGTAACTCTTTTTATTATTAAATATTATTGAGAAAAAAAATTCCAGTTATTCTCATTTAATTATGTTATTGCGATTCATGGGCTGTGATCTGCTTTGAATTTAAACAATGGTTCTGTGTTTTTTTCTATTAATTGATTCATTGTAAAATGAGAGGACTCTTTCAACAACTTAATTTATCTAATAGTGTAGATAAATTATTAATTATATGATCCACTTTGTCAACATTAAGGTCCCACGGTCAGGGCAAATCAAGCACGCGAGGAACATAAAGTCTACAACTTTTGTTCCTTTGAAATACGGTAATTATATATATATATATATAAAAATATTTAAACTTATTATTTTTTATAATTTTTATGGTTACAATTAATTTGTATCAAATAAGTAACAACTTTTATTGAAATGGCCAAAATAATTTTTAGTGTTAAGTTATATACAATGATATTGTAATGGTTAAAATTCAAATTTATAAGGATAAATTAATAATTTTAATAGAAAATTAAGAAAAATTATTTAATATAAATAAATAATTATACTCTTATTTTAAAAATAAAAAAACTTGAGAATTTAAATATTATTACTGGTTTTTAGTACGAGCATAACTTGTTTTATATAATTTTCTAAAATTAAATTTGATAAATAAAATTCAATGAGAAAAAAATGTATTATTACAATAATAGTTATAATAAAAATTGATTTTGATTGGATAACCATATGGTTGGTGTTTTCATTATAAATACAAGACTTTTCTACTTCAATTTTTTTTTCATCCCCACGCATTTTCAATCCATTCTAGTTTAATTTGTCTCCTTTTCATAATTATTCAATTCTCATAATATTACCAAAATTCTATTTGAGTATATTTTTTAAGATATTTGAGAGAATTACATCGAGTAAGAAAATTATAATTAATTTTTTAAAATAAATTCTTTTACTTTATTCGTAATTTTTATTTTAATTAATTTAAAATTTTTTTATATAAAATATGTATTATTTATTATTATTATTATTATTGTATGATAGATACTATTATTTAAATATAATAGAAGATTAAATTTTATATTTTTATTATTATAATTATATGTTAAATATTATGACGTGAATATTATAAAAGAATAAATATTTTATTAATATTATATTTATTTAATAAGTATTATTATTTTAATTATAAATATTTAAATTTTTTATACACGTAATAATTATTTTATATTTTATTGATGGTTGTGATAAAAAGTTCCAAAGTATTCTGAAATTCTAATTGTTAATTTTTTTACAATAAGAATAGAAGTTTTAAAAAATTTGCCAGACAGTATCGTCCGAGCATTAAGGCCATACTTGTGGCGAGATAACATCTCACCTGGACCACACAAGTTATAAGTTCCTCGCTCCGAACGTGTTGAAGTAGGGAGTACGCCCACGACGACGAAAAATCAAAGTCGTCTGTCAGCCATTGACTTGCAAATCGCTAACCACACCAACGCTTCAATCATTTAAGAAAGTCAAGTTCCTCGCAAATAATTCACAAACTAGCCATTAGTACAGGAACCTGCAACTTTTATAACTAAAAGGAAATCATTTCTGCATTATTCTATTCATGTCTTCTATAAATCCAGATGGCCACGATAAGTTCTCGAGGTTACCGAGACCATGGGCTCCTTCACTGTATTCCCAACCAACAACAACAACTACTGGTATTCTGATGCTAAATCCTCGACTTTACCAGAACCAGCAGCAGCACCCCAAAAACAAGAATTCTTGGTCCTCTGGCCTCTTTGACTGCTTCTCTGATCGCAGAAACTGTAAGTTAATTTTCGACAAAATTGTTCCTGTTAATCTGGTGATGAATATGACATGACAGCTTCTGTATAATTATTATTATTATTATTATTATTATTATTATTATTATGTTCTTAAAACTTTACAGGTTGCAAAACATGCTGCTGCCCATGCATGACTTTTGGGGAAATTGCAGAAGTTGTAGATAAAGGATCATCATGTAAGTATGTGTGTGTGTGTGTGTGAAGGAGGAGGTTCTCATCCATTTGTTAAATTTTTTATGCAGCTAAGTTGGGTTTAGGGGTGAATTAAGAGTATATGTTATGTTATAATTGCAGCCTGTGGTGTAAGTGGAGCCCTATGTGCATTAGTGTGCTGCGTGACTTGTAGCCCGTGCTTGTTTTCGTGCTTTTACCGTTCAAAAATGAGGAGGCAACACGCGTTGAAGGAGAAACCTTGTTGTGATTGCTTGGTTCATTGCTGTTGCTTGTACTGTGCCTTGTGCCAAGAGCATCGTGAGCTCAGAAACCGTGGATTTGAAATGGACATTGGTAACGTCTCTTTGCTTTCTTACAATACTATGTATACCCATATTCGTTGTTTCCTTTTTTTAAAAAAAATAAATAAATAACAATTTAATTATTACATTAATATAAATAATACAAAATTTTTACTGGCTAGTAATTAATTTAATTAACAAAATCTCTTAAAATAGTATAAATTTTTGTAGTTAAAATATTGGTTAAATTAGATTTGGGAATGGTTTGCTCTTTTCTAATTTTTTTTTGAGAAATATTTAAATAATAACAAAAAAAAAGTACAAAACTTTTTATTGAAATTAAAATTGTGTATTGGACAGGATGGCACGGAAATTTGGAGAAAGAAACTCGAGGAGCGGCAATGGCAATGGCCCCAATAGATCTCACTGCTCCCCTTCCTCCAGTTATTGAAGAAAGCATGAGCGGATCACTTTAATTAATACATCATCTTGCACTTGTATTTATGGGGTAAATGTTGAATAAATAATATCACAAACTTGCAAGTGCAGTTGAATAAATACTAGAAATTTAACTAAATGAAGATTAGATGATTGATCATTGTCAATGATCTATTATTTATTTTGTCTCCTTGAAAACGGGTAACCTTCCAGGGTAAAAGTAAAGTAAACCTCAGGTTTGACGAAATATCATATGGAGAAAATTTTGTGAAAACCATTACAAAACTTCCCCACCAAGGCATTAAGGTAAGTTTGCACTTGCACCTGCACCTACTTCACTTTCTGCTTCTTCCCTTGCGAACCATTATTTTTCGTTCTTTAACAAGTTTTATTGTCAATATTAAATTATAAATTAGCAATCAAAATAAGTTTTTTTTTACAATGAACTCCAAGATAGAAACCCTTGGAACAGAAATTTCATTGAAAAATGAGAAAATTTACAAGAGTAATCATAGTAAAATAAAAAATAATAAAACCCTCAAAACCAATCCAACAGTTTTTAGAACACAGAATTCTCCATGTACGATCCACACTACATCTGAACAACCGCCCATCCTACCTCTTCTACGTTCTTGACAGCCCATCTTTGTCTCAGTAGAGTCTTTCAGTGGCATGTTTCATTGCACCTATCGGGGGCGTTCGTAGTGACTGAGGGGGTCGAAGACCAAGAAGTGAGTTATTTATCAGCCAAGCATTCTTCTTACGGCTAGATCCAATCTCCTGGTCCCTGCGGAAAGGAAAAGGAAAAAGAATTTCACGTGCTTCCTTTCGGGAAGGGAGGATTAGGAAAATCCTATTGATTGCAGCTTTCTCCAGACCTCCGGGAAAAGCATGAAAAAAAAGGCTCGAATGGTACGATCCTTCCGTCACCCCAGAATGAAATGAAAGAGGCGATCTCGTAGTGCTTGGTCTGTGAAGATACGTTGTTAGGTGCTCCATTTTTTTTCCCATTGAGGCCGAACCTAAACCTGTGCTCGAGAGATGGCTGTCCATACACTGATAAGGGATGTATGGATTATTGAAAGGAGAGGAGCCGTGGTGGTTCCCCCGGACCGCCCGATTACCACGAGTGAATAGAAAGTTGGATCTACATTAGATCTCACCTGCATCGCCCCATCTATCCTCCTGAGGAGGAGTTTGTTTTCAAACCCCCGGTTCGAACAGGAGAAGTACTCCATGCTAATGTGCCTTGGATGATCCACATCTCAGGGTCAGACGCTGACGAGCACATTGAATTATCCTTGTGGCTGAGAGGCCCCGCAGCCCAGGCACAACGATGCAATTATCAGGGGCGCGCTCTACTACTGACCTAATAGCCCGTCGTACGGGCCTCGCGCTGGGGGCCCACTATGCCAAAACCGACAGAAACCCCGTCGCTCTCTTTCCTTTTTACGCCCCCATGTCGCCACACTGGGAGGGACATGGGGGCCGTAAAAGGGGATCCCATCAACTTGTTCCGACATAGGATAATAACTCATGGGCTTGGTCTTACTTCACCGTAGAGAAACGACTCTCCCAAGTTTCACTCAGGCGTATAGCTCGCTTCTTTTTGGGTGTGAAGCGGTGTCAAACCAAAATACCCAACAAGCATTCGCTCTCCCTGAAAAGGAGGTGATCCAGCCGCACCTTCCAGTACGGCTACCTTGTTACGACTTCACTCCAGTCACTAGCCCTGCCTTCGGCACCCCCCTCCTTGCGGTTAAGGTAACGACTTCAGGCATGGCCAGCCACTTGACAATAGCTGCACTAGCAACAAATTGCAGCAACAGGCCATATACCTAATTGCGGCACACTACAAACACGCAAAGGCGAAATCTGCAGCAGTAGCAACCTAATAAACCTGCAGCAGAAACCCCAGATAAAATAACAAAGAAAGGCAGCAATTCAGCTGCTGGAGCAAAATTAACACCCAACTTCTGCAACTAGACGCATCAACCCAACCCAATAATCGTAGAAATTAATCATACAATTTGAAAAATAAACATCAGTCAATCGACGACGGCGTAACGGTGAAAAGCCAGCTTAAAGATGACTAATCGGATACGTGCGTGCATGGCGTGGTGGGGGTAGTTTGGATGATGGCTGATGCCGTTGGCGTCAACTTTTATTAACAATTATGGAGACTTTTGAATTACAAATTTGAATTTATGGTTTTCCCAATGAAATTGGGCGACAGAAGATTCTGTTGTAACACGTTGGACATGTGAAGCTCGACACAATTATTCCACGAACAGTCAAATCTCGTCTGCCATTACAGTGAGTTAATGGTAGACAGAAGACAAACAAAATGTTCATGTCCATACAGGATTTTTGTCAAATGTAACATGAGCTTTATTCCATAATCAAAACATCGTCGTCGTCAATCTACCCAGAAGCTTGATTATCTAGCTTGAGGTAGGTGACCCAGTAATTCCGGGTTTGCGCTTGTTTATGGTCAGCCTTCGCACTAAACAATGCTCGCCAATTTTGTCTCTTCTGCGCCAAACCCAGCAATGGCCTTGATGTTGATACGCTAAAAAATGTAAAAGCTCCATGAAGTTTATGTTTACTAGTTATTATTATAATACGCTATGTCATACAATCGAGACCTTTTGTTATTTCTATTCTCTAGCGAACTTTTCTCTCTAACGCATTTTTTTTGTCCTCTCTTTCCCTTTTTGCCTTCTTTTGGGCTTTTTC
Source organism: Xylocarpus granatum (assembly GCA_019650275.1). Classification (NCBI taxonomy): domain Eukaryota; kingdom Viridiplantae; phylum Streptophyta; class Magnoliopsida; order Sapindales; family Meliaceae; genus Xylocarpus; species Xylocarpus granatum. The sequence goes on from BNST01002960.1 coordinate 191,464, forward strand.
TCAAACGTGTTATACAGTATCCTGTAATTTTATTATGCAATTGGACAAGGACAAGAAGTATTTTTCCCTATTTTTTTTTGGGTTTTAGTAGTGATGAGACAGTGAGGAGATATTACTGTGGGACATGGAGGCCGCTGAGGAGCTGGAGAGGAGGAGCAAATTCTTGAACAGTTTGATTCAGAAGAAGAAAACTAAAGAGCGGCAAGAACAAAATGATCGACTTAATGTTCGTGTTAGAGGGATAATTAGTACAAATACACTTAAATTTATATAATTTTTACATTAACATATCCCCTAAATTTAAAAAAATACACAAAAAACTTGTTTAAAACCAAAATAAAAAAATTGTTATTTTTAATAAAAATGATTATGTCATTAAGCGATTTGGTTTAATTAATTATTATAAATTGTAAAATAATTTTATCTCATTAAATTAATTTTTTTTATTTGTAATATTTTATTTTAATTAATTATTATATGTTGTAAAATAATTTTATCAAATGATTTATTCAACTCTTAAAACTTTAAACTACAAACAAAAAATTAATTAACTAATTACCTTATAAGTCTATTTAGTTTTTTAATTTTTAAAGTTTCCTTGGTATAAGTAGGTTTCTACGAATAGATCTTCTATTGGTGTAAAACATGTGTAAACACGGTAGCTTGGTTTGAGGGGGCATATGCATATGACATGTTCAAATAGTGTTTGAACAAACTCAAATTTTCCATTAATTAAATTAAATATGAAACTTAGGGTGGGTGGGTATCCTTAATGGGTGAAAATGTCAAATTTCTAATCGATGTAACATTGCTTTTATTATATGATATTTATGTATAGATTAATTATAGATTTTAATAAAGTTTTATTTATATGATATTTTTTTATAATTTAAAAAAATATTATTATTTTTAAATTTATAATAATAAACATAAAATTTATTCATTAAAAGACTAATTGTTAAGAGATATAATACAAAATCAGAAAAAGCAGCACTCTGTTCTGTGTCGCGAAGAAAGAAACTACCAACAACTTGAAGATGATTGGGCCATCGACGTTGAAATCTGTCCCAGGTGCGATGAAGCAAGGATGGTTTTCAACTGCTCGAAGGAGACGTGCAAGAGGAAGTTGCAGGGAGGTGCTGCAGGAGTTGCCGATTCTGCATTCCATGTTTTGCCGAGTGCTGCAAATTCGTCGATTTTAATGAGATGGTATATGCTGTTTGTTAGGATGTCGTGTGCTTCGATTGTTGGCTTCAACTTCCCACATGTCATCTCTGTAACAAGTCATATTGTAGGCAACGTGCTACTCTGGTAAGCAACTCTACAAGACTCCCCTGGATTTCATTGGTCATGTTCGCGAGGACAAGATTGAGAATTTTTATTCTGTAGAATTTCTATTATAGAGGAATCTTAATTTCAATTCTCAAAGTAATTTGATCTATTTCAGCAACTGTAAATGAAGAAAAAGGAAAAGAGAACACGACACTTGGCTAACATCCTGCTGCTGGCTAAAATGCACACTTCAGAATTCCAGTCCAAAGAATACTACCCAATCCACCCTAGCAAGATAGTTACAACAATAATTCTCGAACATATCCTTCGGTTTTGTTTGTATAAATCCAATGAACTCATCAGCAACTAATAGTCCACGTTATGTTCAATCAACTTCGCCACCCTGCAACTCCTCTTTGGGGAGGAAGAAAATTTGGGTACACTGAGTTTTCCGACACAAATGACACCGAATATTCTGATCCATTGCTAGCAATGAATTGCTTGAAACAATAATGTACTTTTACAAAAAAGACTCATGAGTACAAGGCCTATAATCACAGAGCTTGTGACACAACCACCACCATATATATACTGTGAAGAGCAGCCAGAAGTTGTTGAATCTGATGAAGGAGCCAATGATGTTCCATTTTTTATGGTGCCATTTCTCCCAAGACTACACTTTGCAAAAAACAATCAGTGAAAATAAACTTTAGTAAGTTGTCTATTAAAGCTTCAAGGAGTACAAGAGAAAATCATAATATTGAGCATAAAGACTAAGGACAACATTTGTAAACTATCAAATACAATCAGATATTAACATTTTAAAGCTTTAATGCATACCTTCCTGGAAATATACAAGGACCGTGGCCTGCACCAACAAAACAGTGTTAGCAACTCTATAGATGTTAAGCAAAGAATGAAATAAGTAAAATACATAAAAATATATGCTAACAGAACATGTATGCTTTTTCCTCTACCTTTACTGACTGAGAAAAAGAATGTCAATTTTAAAAACCCAAAAGTTTTCAGCAAGATTAAAAAATTTTCAGAACTTACAAAAGTAGTGTTGTTGAAATTTGCAAAAGTATCCACATTGCAACTCCAAGCAAACTGTGGCATTTTAACAAGTCACATTATCATGCAACCATGGTGTTTGCAAGTCTTGCAACTGTTTTCATTCATAAAGACGTGAAAACTTTTATCATGGATAGACATTCTTTGCCATCAAAGTTGTTGCTCATCACCAATTCATATATTTGCACAATATTTTTCATTATTTACAAAGTCAAGTCACTGTTACTTACTTGGGTCGGTGGTGGTGACAGTTGCAACCCCTTTGAAGTCACAAGTCCCAGGAGATTTAGCCATCTGTTGATAATATGCATTGAAAGCATATGTTGAATGTGCAATGACATTATCTGGCTCATAACATGGCTGATCCTGCAACAAGGCTGAGCAATCAACTTTTCCTGGACCACAAGCCCAATCCAGAGCTGCCTGTAGCATCTTTCTATCAGCACCTTCCTTTGCAACACAGAAGGTTTGGTTTGTAGTATCATTCGCAAATACAGTTCCAGCACCTGTTAAGTGTAAGATATAAACTGGTACTCCTTTGGAATCAAAAAGCCCCCAGTTTTTTTCAGACACCAACCCTGGTCTCATATCCTCATTGTAAAGCTCATAAAGGTAAGTACTAACTGCAATCCCAGGGTGTTTAGGAGTTCCTGTGTTGTTATGCACGTGCTTGATCAAGTTACTGTTATATGTGTTAGCATTTTCTAGCGTTGCATCTGGCTCAGATGAGTTACCCTTTGAGGGCCAGCCAGATTCCATCACTACAATGGGGATATTTGTGAAGTTTAGGTCCGACATTGCAAAATATGCTGCATCAACGACAGCATCAAAAACATTAGTATAATGAAGGAGGGTGTTAGCATCAACGGCTTCCTTGTTAGGAGGGAGGGGACGGAAAAGTGCATAGTCCAATGGAATCACACCATTTGATTGCATGTAATCATAATATGGATATACATTCAGCATAAGGTAAGAACCCGTGGACTGCAAAAATTTCAGCAAAGGAACCATGACTGGATCCCAAGAGCGATTGAAGAAAGCTTGTGAAGGAGGAAAGGCATCAAGAATAATAGAAGACGAATGTGGGGTAGAGACTTTAATTTGATCATCAAGATTAGCAGCAACCAGGGCAGAGTGGATAAACTTTAGGGCAGAGACTAGGACTGGACCAGCATTCGGGAGGAAAGTTAGGACTTGAGATCCAACAGCAACGCCAGTGATGTTAGTTGCAGGCACATGGGCTACAACATTGCGAGCAACCCAGTTCGCTGCAGTGGCATTGGACTGACCAATGCCAAGGAGCTCGTCATTGGGAACAGAAACCGTCGTTTGGATCCCAGTATTAGCAAGTGCGAGGAGCATGGCTCGATCTGCATCATAGAGCCTCACATGTCTGATATTTTGAGCCTTTAGAAGAGCCACCACCTGAGTTGGGCTTGGCATGTCCGAGAGGTCTGTACCAATGTTCACTCCAGTGAAGGCATCTGCACAAAGTTACCAAAGAAAGCAAGTTGAGACAGACAAATACTATACATTCCATCTTAGAGGAAAAATTATTGCATTGACTACCATCATACACTTGATGTCATAAGTGATGCTCAAGTTAGAGCTGACAAACAAATTTGATATGGCAAAAACATTCAGCACAGAATAGAAAGCAGTTGCAGATGCTACCATGCAGAATACAGCAGCAAACATTCTATTTATAAAAGCAACCACACTAGCAACAACTTTATGTTAGAAGCACTACTTGTAAAAGCTTTACTACTATGTGATCTACTTCAAGAAACTATAACAAAAGGACCCTCATCGTCTCACATCCGACTCAGGCTTCTTTTTGTCTTTTCTTGCTGTATATTGTTTCAGTAATGAATTTCATTTAGTTTAAGCAAATCCAATATGAGTAGAGAAAAAACATTCTAATTTGAAAAGATGTATATATGGATAACAAAAATAACAAAATGGAACTCTAATTTGCATATGCTAATGTTTCCAGAAACACAGCTAGATCTAATTGCTTTAAGTTTTTTAAGAAATGAAAACAACAATAATGATTTTCTAATTTATATGTTGCATTCCTTTTGCTTCTCAGTAGCAGAATTATCAGAAAGCTAGTAGCAAGATTGTTGGCTTGTTTTCTTAGGATCCCTCTACACTTCTTCAATAGAGATTTCTACATTAACAAACATACAACTCTCAATCAACACAAGTTGCATAGCCACAAACATGGTAGGTAGTACAAGTCTATAATGTCAAAAACATATCATAAATGATCGATTATTCAATTCAAAATTAGGACCTACTTATTCTCTATGGTTTCATTGGAACTGCACTTCCCATGTTCATTGATGAGAGATTAAGTCATTTTCAGGTTGTTGCTGTCTTCGATACCTATAAAGTAAAGACATATAAGCAAATTCTTACATTAAATACCAAAACACATAAAATGACATATTAGATGGGTAGGTGACCAGTCTCACAATCACACTCCATTTTTGACAGTTGTGTCTCGTACAAAAGCATGATCACATCTAATGCTGAGAATATATTTCAGTCATTGTGCACATTTCTATTAATCACCTTAGAATTATCCTCACTATCATTGTTATGTATAGTTATATTATATATATACCATATTTGACAATATGATTGTTTGATACTTCAACTTACCCTACCAATTAGATATCCTGTATTTCCATTTCCCATGAATGAAGTATGGAAAATTAATAGCTGGGAAGGTGACAGAATTATGTTTATAATACAGTGTACCAATTCAACATGTTATCTTTCAAAACAATGAAAAGACAATCACACCCTTTCAAGTATATTTGTGATTTTATATGATCCTAGATCAATCCTAAAGCTATGGGTATTGCGGTCACTACAGCATATTTTACTGACTTCTATTTAGGTAAAGGACTGCCAAATGAGCTGGGGGGCATAATGGTACAGATTCCCATTAAAGCTAGTGGAGAAGAGATCAGAGATTTCCAACAAAAAGGAAGATTTTTCAGCAGAGACTTGAATATGATGACAAGGAGTAAATTACCAAAGAGACCAACATTTTCTCTCTTTCATCATCCCTGCAATTTCCACTATAAGATTGAAATAAGTTCAAAACCAACTCCATTTCTTCTTTTAGCCAACATATTAATGACAAATAAAATCTATCGCTGAATACTACAACAATTGCTGGAGTGCTTGTTTCATTTAAAGTTTCCAAATCCAGGAGTCTCATTTCATGTCCATACCACTGGAGATAAATGTAAGGGAATGGCAAGTAAACTTGTAAATAAAATCCAATTGTAGGCAAATTTATCAGACATTAAATTAATACCATGTACAAAGCATAGCAGATTCATCCAAATCATTCGCAATAACACCATTGATTGGAGAAAATACTCAGCAGAAGATTTAACTCTTTAAAGGAAAAGAAATGGTGACACACATAAGAGTACAGGCTAAACACGGCAAAAGCAAACAACCCCATCAGATAACAAAGCAGTTTTTGAAAGATAAACGAATGAAAGTTATGAAGTTGCTAAAATCATTAACAAAGAGCATTTCAGCATCTGTGAAATATGAAATTCCAATAGAAAAATCATACACAAAACCCGGGAAAAAAATGCAGTACTGGAAACAAATGCAGGCAGAATGAAACTCGCCTTCATCAGCAGAAACAGCAGATACTACTAAGAGAAAGATAAGAAGATAAATCACTGCCATTGAATCTTCCATCTTTCAAAACCATACAACCAGGACAACTCTCTCTCTCTCTCTCTCAGAAAGGACCAAGACTGTCTGTGACCCAAAACCCCCAACAAGGGAAAATGAAATGAAAAAGACTCGACAGAGAAAAGTTAGCTTCTTTTGAGGAATGTTAGGACCATGTAAATGTAGTGCACTCATGAACTATTTTAGTTTAGTTGCAAAGGCGGGGATTATTTGTCATGTAAGTGGGGCTGGGTTGGGAAAATACAGCTAGCTTCAATTGTTTTTTTTTAATTCAAAACTATTTCTAGTATATTCAAACTCTGACATATAGATCCATAAGATTTTAATATCGCCATTCAATAGTGTTATAAATTTCTAGTTGACTTTGAAACAGTGCAAAAAGTTATAATGTCCAAAATTAATTAAATTATTTTGGTGTTTATTTTTTAAAAGATTTTGGACTTATTTGGGATAAGTTAAAATATCTTTCATATTTCTGCAGTTAATATAAAAATTAAGCACCTAATTTGATTTTTCGGGGTGTTTCCACACTTCTTCCTGGTAGAATCTAATCTACATGTTGTATTGTAAGAAAACGGACGGCTGAGATTGCCATGCGAATGCATAGTAAGAGGTGAGGCCTACCACAGAGAGAAACTTTTGCGCCTCGCGCCAGTCAATTTATTTTTTCTTTCAAGTTATTTTTTGTTTTTTAGGTGTATGTCTTTTTTATTTTTTTGTTTTTGCATTTGCTTTGTGGGGTAAATTAGTGCAGGCTTGACTCACGCTCTACGAGGAACATTGCAGAGCCGATGACGTGGCATGTCATGGCAAGCTCTATTCGACGGTCATTTTCCGGGCTAGTAATGGAGTATCATATTTTCGGTCGGGGCTTTCTTATTCTGGAACACGGGTAACCCCACGTGGGATAGATAATGCTCGTTTTTTAAATTATATTTTATAAAAATTTTCATGTGCTGTGTTTTGACAGTGAGAAAAAGAAATAAACTAATAATAAATAAATTTTTAATTACTTAAGTATAATAACATGATATAAACTATTTATATTTTTTAAATAATTTAATAATATATAAATAAATAAGTCAAGAATTTTTATTTTTTTAATTTATATCAATTCTATTTTGTTTCTCATGGTGGGACTGTACTTTTTCAATAAAGTAAATACTATTTCTCCAATTTTAGGTTAATTATGATATTAATTTTTAAATTTTTTAATATTTATATAAAATATATTAATTTTTAATTATTAAAATATAAATATTTATAAATTAAAATTAAGAGTTTTTATTATATGTATATATATTGTTTATATTTGATTGAATTAATTTAATTAAATGTTAAAAATTATATTTTATATTTATATAAAAAATATTAAGCAAAAAAAATTTATAAATTTTTTATTTATTATAAATGAATAAATTTTTTATTTTATTATATTTTGTATTTTTTTTTATCTAATTTTTTTAAAAAATTAATTATGATATATTAATTATTATTTAATTTTAATTATTAAGAATTTTTTAATTAAAAAATTAATAAAAAATAGTATAATTTTAAATTTTTCAGTCAGGCTATATAAAGCGGTGCGGGAGAGGAATTTCGAAGCGTCACCCGGCTGAAATGAATTGAGAAAATGGATCAAAACCAGCGATCAGTAGGAGCTACTGCATCAGCTTCTTCTGGGGCGCCATTATCGATTTATTCTATCTAAATTGGGAGTAATCTCACTCTTCTCTAATTACTTTTTTCTAGAGCTTTATCATATTATTATTATTGTTATTTGTTTGTTTTGTTTGTTTTTCTTCTGCAGAGAAGTAGGCGGCAAAAACACGACGATTCCGTCACAGAACCTCCGTATGCCCTCTCTCACTCTTTTGTACTTTGTTGTTATTTTTTGTTTTCAATTGTGTTGTTAGTTTATAGTTTAGACTGAATTCCGTAGACTTATGTTTCTGACTCTATTTTTTTCTAAAAAAATTCTTTTACTTCCTTGCTTGGAAAAAAGAGTCTGCTTTTATTCATGATGTCTCAATGATTTCAAATTTGCAGTGTTATGCTAATTGTTATTGCTTTGTGGTTGGCATTGCTGGAAGTGAAAATAGCACTCCTTTTGAATTTAACGTTATTGATTCTAGGCTTAGTTGATTTTTGTGCAGAAATTTTGATTCATTACGGAATTAATCAAGTGCAGGAACAAGACAAACCACATATCCTTTAGTCCTCTTGTATTATCTCAAGAATTCCTGAGAACAAACCACATATGCTTTTGATCTTGAGTGAGTCTAAGAAAATTTGTGATGTTTAGCTCCGTTGAATCTACATTTATGCTGATCATCTTTTATAAAGTGGGGGTAATTTGAATCTGCAAGGTTGCTTTCTGTTGCACACTTGAATGATTGAAAGCCTCCACAATATTTGTTGGGACAATCAATTTCTTAATATTTTAAATTTCCAATACCATATATATCTCTGTGATAATTTAGTTTCTTTATGTTGTGCAGGATCTTGCAACTTCAATTCAGAGGGGAAGTTTGGACTGGGAGAGAGCTAGGCATTGTATAAGGCATGCTATTTGCTCAACCCCATCACCTGACTGGTGGAAGTGTGTGCTTCTTTTGGTTCATTCACTGTGGTATAGAAATTCTGCTCAAGGGCCTACCCTGGGTTCTGTTTTTGCTAGTGAGATGTTAGCGAGGCAGTAATTGACAGAATTGTTGAACTACTGAAGTTGACCAATTCAGGCAATAATCTCTTTTTTCAATTTATTAGTTATGTTTTTTTTATTTTCTTTCTGAAAAATGTATTAAACCACAGCTGATGATTTGCTGATTGTATTCTATTATTGTTCTTTCTGCCTCAAACTTACAATGCATCTGTGATGCTGCATGACCTTGTTAGTTTATCTTTTCAGTAATATCACTCCTATGATATTCCATGTATATCATATTTTGGCCTGATGCTTTCAGATAACTCAGGCTCATTTCAAATTTTCTAAGTTATACAGAGCATGCTTGTTGAATTGGAGTAACAGAACATAAAGATAATGTGATGGGTATATGATCCCTTGGGCTCCCTTGGGTTTAAGGATGACTTCTAGATATGGGTTCATACCAATGGCAGTTATAATAGTCCATTCTTTTCAAGGCCCATAATATCTGCTTGGCATAACATTGCTATTTAATTTCCATGTTTGATCCTTGTTGTCTTCCATATGCCTTTTTGTTCTTGAACAAAAGTTTTATACTGTTTCTTAGGGGAAAAAAAAGAAGATATGTTTGATCCAATGTGGCTGTTATATAATGATTTCTGCAGAGCTTTTATGTTATATGATTGTGAGCTAATTTCTTGCTTCCACTTATTTTATCACAGAAGTAAATTACTGGCAGGATTGGCTTATCTTCTCAGATCTCTTGTTTTTCTTATCAAAAGTGGGTGCATTGACTTTGTTGATTTTGTGGACAAGCTAGTTTCATGTCTTCAAGATGACGACAACCACATTCTTTGCACAAATCATGTTACTTGGCTGCTTGCACAGATTATTCGGGTGGAGCTTGTGATGACTTCTTGGAGTTCTGATGTGAGAAAGGTTATCTTTTATAAGATATAAAGTGAAGTTTTTCTTATCTTCTTCCCCACCCTCATTCACATCTGATCTTTTAAAAAATTTTGCAGTGTGGAAGCACTCACTTTTTCTTTGCAACATGTAGCTTACATCTAGAAAACATATATGCTACCGATTTAGTTATATGATTCTTTCCATTGATAACTTGTCGTGCTTGAGCAAGTCGTATATGTGGATATATTGCAACTTAGCCATGGCAATTCTGTTGGTAGGTGGAGACAACGAGAAAGATTCTATCAGTTCAGAGAGAAGATAGATGCACTGATCCTATAACCCCCAAAGTATCCTGCTTGATTTTATAAGCAGTTGTCAAAGCCTACATATTTGGTTATTGAACACATCAACCTGAGAATACTTGAATAATGAGCAACTTCAGAAAGGAAAACAAATAGATGAATAAAGGAAAATAGTGGACACCCTTGATTTTAGTTTTTCTCAATAATTTAAGAGATTAAGTCACTGAACTTATTTTGCAAGCATCAAATTTATGAATAGGGTGTCCCATTACATATTAGCACACCAATTGTTTGAACTATTTTACTCGAAACCGTTTATGTTCCTAGCTTGAACTCTAATCTTGCTATTTTTGCCAGGTAATATAGTTGCATTGTTTTATTCTTTCTTCAGTAAGCTCCCACAAGAATGGCTAGAAGGGACGCATGTCATCATTAAACATCTCAGGCTCATAACCTCAGTAGCAATGTTAAGAATAGCATTCCGTATAATGGGTCCATTGCTTCTGAGATTCGCCAATGCCCACACGCTCTTCAACAAGGTATAAGTCACTCATTACTATTCTTTGAATGCTTTATAGTAGACTCTGACAAACTGAAAATCATATTCTACATGGCTAAGTTTTCTTTTCTGTCTTCAGCATGTAAAGATGTGCTTAACCTAAATTCTAATTGCTTGAAACAAAACTTTACGCAAGTTCTGGAATCGTAACCAAAGAAACCTTGAACTGAAGGGAGTCTGGAAACTTTCTAGTACCAGTGTGGACAAAGATCTCAAATTTTAAGAAACTCGTCAGAGAATTCTGAAGCTGTGAAGAGCAATGTATATGGCTTTTCTTGTTTTAATGGTGATACAAATAAAATGAATCACTATGATGATCATATCCTTGCAAAACTTGATTAGAACTTTGAAAGATCAGCCCTGAAATATTTTTAGTAATGTTTTATGCATTTTCTTCTAAAAGATCATTTCCATGAATAGAAAGTCTGAACATATTTGTTTTTTTTTCCCTTTCATCTGGAACTGCAAAATAGTATTCAAAGGCTAAAGTTGAGGTTTTATGCCTCTGCGTGTATAACTGCTGCTCTTTTCAGTCAGAGAACATGTTTGGTCTTTTAAAGCAGGCCAAAGTTTCAGTTGAGATCTTTTTTTTGTTAGGAGAAAAAATAATTAGAGAAAATACTTTTAATGAGCAGAAATCAAGTGTGTCTGGTTTCTCATTCTTTAGCACGCAAAGAACATCAGTTCTCTTTTCAGAGGGAATAAAAGTTTTGAGAGGGGAAAAATTTTGTCCCAACCGCTCATAGTCTGCATGTGTAGCTCATGTCATTTATATTGTGTGCATCTTCTATTTAACCTATCATTTGTGGAATTGGAAATTGCACCAATTATGGTTTGGGCCATGGCTCATATTGGTGAAGGGTGGAGCATTTTTGGGAAATTCTATGCTGATCCCATCTTGCTTATGATTGATCAGCTGATTATAGATCTTTCTTCTTTTGTAGTTATGCTTCAGTGCCAATGTGAGCCAACCTTTCTCACAATAGTTGGAATTACAACATGGTCATTAGTTGTATATTTAAAGTTAAGCATTCGACTTGTTTTCCGTTAAATTTTAATAACTTGAATCTTTCAGACCCTCACTTTGATTTGAGCACACTGGAAGATGTTTTTGGGAAGAACACACAACCGCAGACTCCTGTTGAAGCATCAGAAATAGCAGATCTCATTGACTTTCTGTATGTTTTATTTTACTCATAGCTGGCAGAAGATGGTTTGATGTTTTGCTTTATCATCGCCTCAAAGTGATTATTGTGTTTATGATTCTTGTATTTTTCAGCCATCACGTCGTCCATTGTGAAGGACAGGGAGGACCTGTTCAGGCCAGCAGCAAGCCTGGACAGAAAGTTTTGGCCCTTTGCAGAAGAGCAGCAGAAAGTCTACGTCCCAATGTAGAGCAGCATCTTCTTTCCCATTTGAAACCTGATACGAATTCTTCTATATTTGCTGGTACGCAGGCAAAGATGGGCGAGAATCCCTCTTGACAGTTAAGAGTTATCAGGAGCTCTTATAAGCTGACCTTTTCATGGCAATTTCTTAGAGCTAATATGTTTCTTTAACAAAAGCCTGACCTAAGCCAGGTACTCTCTGCCATTCATTCTGCTGTATTGCAATAACTTAAACCCTGAGTTATTGTAGCATAAGATCTAATGAAAGAATTCAGATTGACTTTGGCTCCATTCTTCCATAAAGAATGGGTGAGAGTGATGAAGGGTTGGGGTTTAGTACTCTCCATGGTTTGTGCTTCAGATTTGCATTTTGTGGTGTATTTGCTACCTTAGGGCTTCTTCTATTGACCACAAATAGCATCCCCTAAATTTATGAACGCTTTGTTATATAGTAGGAAAAAAGCGCATAACTAGTGTAATTATTTGTATGGTTAGCATAAGAAAGGTGGATTGATCATACCATTAGGGATGCTTGTAACTCAATAGAAACTAAAGCACATATATACGTCTACCTAAAAGTTTTATAGTTGATCTCATTTGTACTGCAAATTTATTGGTAAACACGCATGTTGGATATATTCCTTGAACTCTCTGGACCGAGGATAAACTCAAGCAGTTGATGCTGAAGTTACAGTGGAACTGAGACTAGCATTCTAGCATGAATTGACATCAGGCAGTGGAAAGTGCTTTTATATTTTCCTTTTTCTTTTCTGTTTCTAATTCTTGTTCTAATTTTAATGTGAGCGAGACTTAATCTCAAGACATCGAAATAACTATAAAACAACCTAACATTTGAAATAGTACAATTCTGTCTTGGCTGTCAATTGGCATGGACCACCCAACTGTGAACAACTTGCACAGAATGTACGTATGCATGCATTCCTGAGTTTTCACTTCGAATTATAATTGACGGATTGGAACTTTGGCCCCAACCACTTCATCTGTGCATGCATTCCTGAGTTTTCACTTCGAATTATAATTGACGGATTGGAACTTTGGCCCCAACCACTTCATCTGTATGAAACGCAAGATTTTATATATATTTAGGAAGAAAATGACGTAACAAAAAGAAGAAGAGAGACATGACAGTGGCTGGCCGATTTGACAACATTACACTTGAGACAAATGGATATGGGCACGGGCCCAATTCTTCAAAAGCTGAAACATCATTGCAAGCGCGACATTCCCCAACTTAGCCGCCCACGCCAACCGGACCGAAAGACTTGTATGTGTGAAAACAATGGGAAGACTTTGAAATCGAAATCAATGAAATGCAATTGTAGAGCACGTGAATTTTGTTTCAATGGAATTGTAAAATCAATCAATCAATCAATCCCTGTCTGCCACAATTTTCTTACCAAGATTTCCTTCAATTCTTAATTATTACGTTAATTTTTTTAATTTTTAATTTTAAAAATTTAAAATTTTTATTTTTAATCATAATAATTAAATACATAATATTACTCTTGTTGTTATAATTCGTGTCACTGATACTACTGTCTAATAAATTAAATTATTATAATTTTATATTTTAAAATTATTTACTCGTGTTAAAATTTTATTACTCTGATTATTTTTAACAGAAACAGATAAAGGTTTGATTTCACCACATGGACCATAACACAACATTAAAATTTTAAATTGCAAATTTTCAGGTGCTATGAACACTGGGAATATTTCGCACGAAAATCAAAACTTATGGCCCTACAAAATTCATAAAGATAATTATTTTAAATTTTTCAAAATAATTATTTTCAAGCATACTTGCCCTTATCATTTAATATATAAATTATTAATAGTTTCAAGGACATGATTATAACTACTGCATTTACCTTTAATTTTAAATGTTCAGCAACAAGAATACGTTGCTAAACAACATCTACTTATACTCAGATAATTAATTCTTAATACCCACTTATATTTGCAGTATTAAGAATTACAACATACAGTAAATTCCTGTTCGTTTAGTAGGCTTCTTCAAAATGAAAGAAATTATATTCCTTCAAAATTGAAAGCAAAATACAACATATTCTTGGATAAGATTAAGACATTACAGGCATTAGTAAAATGAAAACCGAAGCTGACAAGAAAGATAGATAGATACATGCTAAAAATGGACAAGCATGCAAGAATAAACATGACCATGTAACAGAGACATCTCAATATTATATCTTCTTATGCACACCCAATTTGCTATATATATGGTTTCCACATAAATGCAAACACCTTTAAAACCTTTAAAGTCAAGGACATTTATAAATTCTGCAAATCAGATAAGGGAGGAAAAAAACATATAGGACAATAGACATATAATATATTACCTTCAATTTCCACAATGTAACAATGGTTTAATGGGTTACAAAGTGTACTCAAATGTCATACTGGTTAACATAAAATAGAAAAAGAAAAAGAAAAATACAACACTATATATAAGAAACATAATTAAGACTGAATTGAAACACAGTCAGGTCTACAATTCTTTTTTAAGAACAAACGAATGCCATTTTGCTTCAATATTTAAATAAACTACAGAATTTATCTAAATTGGCGTCCATATATCACGGTTACCTTCCTTGCTGCGTAGGGGAGGATCAAGCCGTTGCACAATCTGGCGCTGAGAAGTCTGGAGATTTTTGGTTGACAGTATAGGGAGCTGCATTTGTCGCCCTGCATGCACACAGAAAAGATTCAATTTAAGTAACTGCCATTCGACACATTTTATCAGTGAGCTTACATCAAACGAAACTGTAAGAAACATCTTTTACGACAGCTAACCTTTGCTTGCGCTTCTCCAGAAATAGTGCCAAGGAAGCTTTGCGAGCTTGTGGGATGCCCGTGTAAAACTTTGAATGTCCTTCATAAATGGCAAGTAGATAAATCAGAGATCAAATTAATAACATCCCAGATGGTCAACAATAAACACGTGAACAGTTGATGACAATGTTAAATCATGCATTCTGAAAATAAAATCCTCTATTGTTATTTTGGTTACTTTTAAATAAACTCAAATAGTGTTGCTTTCCTTCTATAATATCTTAACTCAAAAGTTGTTCAACATTTACAGTTCTCATGGATAACAACACGACGAACTCTTAACTTTAAATCAATTTAAAATCAGAAACATTCTTTTGGAGACAGACAAATATTAGGATGGGTTCATACCAGCAGGTGTCATAGTTGCTGCAGAAACTGATCCAGTGGCATTTGCCATACTCGGAGGCTCCAGTTTGCAAATAGGAGGGGTTGCAACCCCTGTATTGGCAGCCTTCGGCTCTTCAATACTAGTAGATCCACTTCCTGACTGAGTACCAGTATGAGAAGAAACAGAAATAGGGCTTGAGAAACCAGAACATGGTGGGGTGTTCATGGGCTGGTTCACAGCAATGCCATCAACTGCTGCCGGCTTTGAGCTAAGTGCCTGGGCTTGAACTTTTGGTTGTGCTGCAGTAGGGCTCATGGAGTATCCATTCCCAGCCAATAACATAATAGCTTGAGCCTGGAAAAGGTGTCAGGCATAACTTTTGTGCTTAGAATTGAATCAATTGAGAATTGGCAAGCAGCAAAACTTTACCCAAGAAGAGAGAAAAAGAACCTTTTCGGGTGAGATATCATCATAGACGTTCACTGTACCCGCATAAAAAATGGTCAGTTGAGGAGATCCACGGGTTTTGTCACTGTTCCTAGTAAGCACAATTAAGTCAAGTTATGAACTTACTGTTTCTTTTTTATAGCATGCTCAGTAAAGTAACTGGATTCCAGTTATTTGTAATAGTTACCCCGGTTCATTGATCCCACCAACAGAACCAACAGTGGGAAAAGCTGAATGTGGAGCTGTGACAGGAATTCCTCCAAGTAGTTGTTGCTTCATGTTAGTGCCGCCCAAGTTCTGGCCAATTGTAGCAAAATTATTCTTGAAGAAAGGTTTGTTGATAGAAACTGAAATTGCTTGGTTGGAGACTGGAAATGACTTTAAATCATGAGTCCGATGCAGAGATTGCACATCATGTTGCACAGAGTAAGCTGGCAGGGAAATATGAGTCCCACCTTGCCTATTGTGATCGTAGGATTTCTATATAGGAAAAAACAATAGAAAAGGTAATATATGTATCAGCTTTTGCAAACAGAAAGTGGGACTTCGCTGATAAACCATCAATTTTAGAGATGCTCAAATAAACATGGAAATAACCATGCAATTTGTTTTTCTTTTATGATAAAGAAAAAGGCCTTTATTTCACAGCAATGATCGAACAACTTACATAAATTGCAAATTTAATGGTCTCAGGTAAGAATTTGTTCTCGCAAAACAAACTAAAATGTCAGATTACATTTCTCTTACATGCCCCTACCATCTTCTAATGAGAAGAAAGGCAATCAATAACTCAGAATGAAGGAAGAATGATTACAAACCTGAAAATCAGCCGTTGAACCAGCAGCAGGGAAGGACATGAATCCAGAGGCCACCAGGGGATCGGATACAATCTTCTTTGTCTTATCTTCTTGACCAATCTTGAAAGACATGAATTGAGGAACTGCAGTGACCTTGTTGGAGAAGGGCCATTGAATCCCTGCCCCTTTAGCAAATCCTACAAATTACAACGAGTTGATCAAAATCCTGAGTTCAAAGACACTTGAATTCTATCCTTACAACTCCAAAAATAAGAAAAATACTATAAATATGAGCTATTACCCTAGCAAGCCCTGAAATTTCGCGTTTCTAATTACATATTACTCGTATAATGAAATTAAAAATTTTCAACACAGTTAAAGGAAGAAAGAAAGAAGCATCACTAACAAAATTAAGTTTATTTAACCCAACAAAATAATGAAAATTACTTCATCCTAAACAAAGTATTTCCTTTTGTCCATCTACACGATTCGCATGTATTTAATTTATCGAGACACGCAACGCAGAATCAGAAAAATAAAAGAAGAAACAAAATTGAAACTTCCAAACCAACCCATTTATCTCTGGAAAAAAGTACAGCAACGAAAAAGCAGAATTAACTCAATTGACAGCAACACCGAAACAAGAAATATAGAAATAAAAAGCAGTCACAGAAACCAAAAGAGAAGCAAATGGGAAGGACATGCACACCTATCTCTTTGCACCCATCACTATTGACCTCTTCCTTGACAACAATAACTGGTTCTTTTGAGCTCAAACCCAAGAAATCTCTCTCCATTTTCACTCTGAAAAAACTAAACTGCCACACAAACGCCTCCTCAAAAACAAACCCTAGAAACAATTTCAAAGATCGAAAACGAAAAAAACCCACTTCTTCATTCGCATGAAGGTAGAAAAAGAAACCAAAGAGGCAACAAAAATAGCAAAGCAAAAGCTTTGAACTACAGCAAAAGGAAGAGAGAGGTTTTTTTTTATTTATCAATAAAAGTTTGGGTTTTATAAGATCTTGACTGCTAAATATTTATGAATAAAAATAATAAAAATAAAAAAGAACCGTGTGTTGGGTCCCTTTTAATACCCGGTTAAGTGACCGGTTCAGTGGGTAACATACCACGTGTTTGAGAGCCATATTCACACATTCGTGCCCACCTGTCGGTGGTACCGCACATGGTCACTGTTGCCAGGTCTCGTTTTTTGACACGTGACGAGTTTCGCTCGTGGGTTAATAAGAAACGATTTGTTGCGACTTGGTGGGCGATTAATCGGGGATATTTTTTCGTCAAAGGAAATTACTCGCCGCTGTTTTTTATTTGTGGTAGTTTGTGAGAGGGAAATGATAATAACACTTGTGAGGTGGAACGATGCTTTAAATTTTGAACCCACGTTATGACACGTGTACTGACGGTAGTTGGAAACTTGTCATAGTACACTTAAACTACAATAAAATATTCATAATTTTAAACGAGTTAAATACAACAAAAAATATATATTATATATTATATTATTATTTTAATTTTTTTATTAAAATACATTAATAATTGAAATTAATTTTTTATTTAAACTTCAAAAAATAATATATTTTTAAAATATAAGACAATTTTTTAAAATAAAAAATTTAAAAATATATAATAATAAAAATATTATATTATGTACTATTTAAAATTATTTTTATTAATATATTTTTTTTTAAAAAAAATATTAAGTAAAATTATTTAATTAATAATAAAAAATATATATTTATTATTAATAAAATAAAAATTAATAAAATATTTTTATTTCAATAATATAATAAAAAATTTATTAAATTTTTATTTAATATAAATAAATAAATAAAATAATTTTATTATTATATTAATCATACATACCCACCCGATATTTTATCGCAATGCGTACGAGAGAAGAGATGCCGTAAACGATATCGCTCACGTGTTCTCGTGTAAATGGATCAATCATCCAACTGCCTTCGTCTCGTCCGACACTAGCACGGTAAGTAACATGCACGCGCCACTTTCGTAGCTGAATTTTCACATAATTTTATGTGCTATTGTTTTCGCCGTGCACGAGCCGGAAACAAGAACGTACGTGTAAAAAACTTTTTTTTTCAATTATTTAATATAATAACTATAATAATCAAAAAAAAATTTAAGTCGATGTATATTAATTTTTAGAAAATTAAAATAAAATACCATTTATCGTTATTTTAATTAATTGATGACTTGACTTGATCATCCATAATTCTAACCAATCGTCAATGAAATTTTAGTTAATTAATAAATTAATCAAACCGTACACGTAATCTTTGATGATTAAAAAAGGAAGATAATAATAAAACTTAAGGATGAGAGGATTCCTTTCATGTGAGCAGAGAGAAGAGTGGTTGCGAACGACTAACAATTAAATATTTATTTTATTAAACGAAGGAAACTAGACAATGACACGTGATTATTTTAATGGCCAATACAACATGCTTTTTTGAAAACTCGGGTTTTGGAAAAAAAAATTATATATATATTTATATATAATATGGAAATTAGCATATAATAATAATAATATTTGATGGGAAATAAAATATTTATTTATTTTTTTGGATTAAAATAATAAAATGCTTTTGGACCAAGCAATCGCGTATGCTGTAGAGTTTTCCTTCTGTTTTTTTTGTTGTTGGGATGCATGTAGTTAGTAGAAATAAGATGATTAAGAATATAAAAATAAGATTTATTATTAATTATTGGCTTAGTACAATGAAAATTAATAAATTAATTACAAGATTTATTGTTGACACACATTGGACAAGTGGGCTTTGTATTATTTTTACCAAGTAACAATTGTCCTGTACTATTTGAAAGCAACTTGGTAAATATTTTCCATGACAGAAATCTTGTAATTATAATTAATTTTTATTTAATTATATTTTATTTTTTTGTTTATAAAAATAAAATGATTTGCCTTTTTATAAAACTATTTTAAATAATAAAAAATTCATTGATCATTAATATTAAATACATATATTTTTATTCAAATTTTATTTTTAAAAGTCGATGTAATAATAATATATTTATTCTAACTTATTTTTATATACTAAATTTATATTATATATATATATATAAATCTAATGATGACGGAAGAAGAAGGGAAAGGAATACATTCAATTGTGCCATGTCTTTATCTTTGGTGGCGTAGATTTCTTGCTTCAACACACTATTAAACAAACTCGGCATACCATCATAATCATTTCTTTTTTTTAATTCTTTCCACCTACCTAAAAAAAAATTATTCAAATTTTTATTTTTAAAATATATTTAAATTAACAAGTTTTCAAATAACATAATTATAAAATAAAATTAATAAACGTGAATTATAAGTGGGTATTATGAAAATTATTTAAATTTTTAATGAATTTGATTTTTCATACATTATGCATTTTTTATTTTTTTTATTTAAATATAATTATATAAAATTTTTTAAAATAAATTTAGAATTAATACTTAATTGTACTCAAAATTCAAACAAGGAAAATAAACAAGCAACCACTCCAAGACTTATTAAAACTTCAATTAATTAGCACTCATGAAAACAAACTTTTTGACTTTGGCAAAAAGTTTAATTCTTTTATTATTATTATTATTATTATTATTGTTATTTTATTTTTAAAGCATCAATCATTCAAATGTATGGAAGATGAACAGCTCCTTCCTTACCTTGTCATTTACCCATCTTTAAATAAATAAACACTCAGTCTTCTTGTCCCATTTTATGTTGTTTAATAAATAAAATATGATATTTAATGATCATGAAAGTCCTCATGCCCAAAAAACTTATCTTGTAATTGATTTAAATGTGCGCATGGCAGTCAGTCTCCATGCAATTGTCAACTTTTGCTCTTATTTTTATAATGATACATATACATATACATATACATATATATATAATTAAATAATTATTATAATTTAAACATTAATCATATTGTAAATACCTAGATCATATTGTTATTTTCTATTGATTAATTAATTAATTAATTAATAATCTATTGTGGTCCACATTGGGTTGACCAAGAGCTTGAATTTTGTTGGCAATTTGGGCTCAATTATTTATTGTTAGTTTGATCTCTAGTGTATTAAATTAATTGTCTATTTCAGATTATTTAATTGACAATTAATTATTTAATTGACAATTATCGCAAGTTGGCAATTAATTTTTAATTTTTAAATTAATAAAAACAAATAATTTTGCATACCCAAAGTATAGCATAGTTTAAAAGCTTTTCAAACTATTCATCTTTAAATATTTATTTTTAAAATATAAAGTATTGTGGCATGCATTATAAAACAATATAATAGTTATCTTATTATAAAAATTGATCACCCAATTTTAAAAGTTAGCTGATGTGCGACAGATTTTATACAATTTTAAATAATAATCCAACTCTTTTAGAAAAACAAGTGCTTGTATTTGCTTTATACATATTTCCATTAAATAATAATAATAAAAGAAGAAGAAGAAGAGAGCATACAATAATAAAAGTTCAAATGGTGGGCTAATAAAATGATTAAGAAAGGATTAATAGTTATTAGGGTAATATTTGGATCACCGTCCACAACAATCTTATAAAAATTAAAATTATAATAATATTAGATAGCATGTTCATCGTATATTATACGCAACATTGTAGCTGCATGCATGTAATTAAATAATTTAACATTTTTAAAAAATATATAATAATAAAGTTGTTGATAGCAAAAATCAAATTTGATTTTTTTTTGATTCAATGATATTAAAAGAATAATAATAATATAATATTGGGTTTGAAATAAAGGCATTGATAATTGTAAATTCATAGTTATGGTAAGATCAAATTCATAATTATTAATTATATTATATGGGTGCATAATTAGAAACATTGGATTTGGATGACAAGTAGAATAGACAAATAAGTATTTAATAAATATTTTAATCATTGTATTATAAAAATTAAGTAAAATTATAATGATTATAAATATATTCTTTTAAAATTTATTTTTTAAGGCGGCAACTCAAAACGAGACTATTTTGACTAGAAATTAAAATGCGGGACATTTGGCAATGATTAGAGGTATAAAATGAGTTCAATTAGTAGGTTAGGACATGAATCTAAATGAGTTCGAGGTGGACTTACATTTTAGGCCTTAAGTTGAATGGCCAAGAATGTAGGTCGATATTGAGATATGAATGAATTAATTTAAAATTGCCAAAATTCAATAATCACCACAATAACATTTTGCATAACAATTAGGGGTGTTTATTTATATATCATTTGCATAAAATGTTTATACAACCAAAGTTTAGGGATATATATGCCTTTTTAATTCGTAAACATATAATTCATTGGGTTGGTGAAGAACATGGTCAAAAGAAATTAATGAAAGAGTATAATAATAATAATAATCAGTAACATATTTTTATTTAAAAAAATGAAAAAGGGTAGTTGAAACCATGGAAGATATATTGACAGAATAAGATAAAGAAGACGAATGATTACAGCACTAAAAAGGAAAGTAGGAAATCAAAGGGGAAGCATGCAAATGTGAATTCGTGAAGTGAAGACAGCCCCCTCGAACAGTGTGTATGTTAAAGGCTGAGGAATCTTTCTGTATTACTTCTATTTTTGTCCGATTTTCTTTTCTTTTCTTTCTATTTTTGTTTGAAAACGACCATTTTGATGTTACTTTACATGCACACAAATTTCTTCCATTTTTGGGTCATTTCAATACATGGGGAAACCCAGAAGAGGAAAATAAAAGAAAATTAAGCAAAAATGGTCGAGTGCAGAGAATTATTCTACAAACAAGGAGGATAGTTTATAACAAGATTTTAAAACATGGTTGGACTTGTGGGATTTCTTAAAGTAATTGCAAAATGAGCTCATTATTCACAATCACGAAATCTTTGGTCATGTCATCAATCGCGAAAAGAGAGACAACTCATGGGTTTCTTGTTTTGGGCAAGCACGCCATGTTCCATGCACAATAATTGACGTGCGTTTTTCTCAGCTACTTTTTTGATTTTGATCTTGAATTAATCAAGACAATCTCCTTGGTTTCAACATATATCACATGTTCTATGTATAATTTGGTTCAGTTATCTATTTTACACATTACATGGGCTGCTAACTTAAATTAAAGATAATGATGATCAAAATTCAATGAATATCTAATCATCTAATCTATGATGCAAATGCAATATCATTACCATTGAAAGCTATTGAGTTATCAATGTTCCCTTGTTGCCAAGCAGCCTGCTTCATTTGTCTCTTATCCATTTCTTGATTTTGAATAGGCAGACTCTCTGATGTTTACGTTAACTGTTGCTATTTCCTTGGTCACAAACAATCATGACTTCGTTTATTTTGCTACTCATTTATATGAAATTAATAGGGTTTTGTTGTGAATGAAACAGCAACTATTGATGCAAATGCCATTAGTGAAAACTAATTTAAAAATGAGTAATTATATGCATCATAGAATGTATTACATTTTATTAACCCATTACCTATCAGTACATACCACCAAGCATACACTCTTGAGCACACAGGTACTTAGGATTGAATAAGACCACCTTTTGGTGCACGCAACTACTTAAAATTCAAGAACAATTGACAGTTTAAAAGCCACCTTCTCTATACAATCACTAACTATTTTAGAGGACATGTAGACTTATAATTGTTTAATCCTTCATGTGGTAGTTACCACCAAATCACCTTTTATAACCACCCAACCCTAGTCTATAAATTGTTCATCTACGTATACAGATAAATAGAAAATTAAAAAAAAAGTACACTCTTTCTTTTTTCCGAAAAACTTTTCAATTTATTTATTAATTTTATTTATAGTTGTTAGTTTAAAAAAGACACTAATAATTAGTTGTGTATAAATCAATAAAGTCGAAATATTTAAAATCTGAAAAGAAAAATCTTTAACTCTATAATATAAGAGATTTGTTCATCGGCTCTCGGCAAAAATCAAGTATCAATAATTTCTACGATTGAAAATTAAATTAAAATGTGTAGCTGTATGCATTAATGCACACTGAATGTAGGTAAGATAAGGCAAGGTTACATTTCTTTTCTTCCATCTGATCTCTCTTTTTAATTTATTCCAATCTAACCTAACCTATCATAATTTTCAATAAATGCACATTCATAGAGTTGATTTTATTAATAGATGTACATTTTTTTCACCAAGATAATTTCATTAGATAGCTAACATTTAGATGCATGACAAATTTCAACATAACATAAACATCTAAAAGAAAGAAATTAATATGCCCACTAAAATATCCGTACATTTTTCTTTTTTCTTTTCCTGCAAGACCTCAACACAAAAATTTATTAACAACAAAAGTAAACAAAAAGATTAAAAAAAAAGTGAACTGCTGTACACTCTTACCTCCAATGATATCAAATTAATTTGACTGTACACAATACATTCGACAAAAACAATTCGGTGCTGAGCCCAGGGCGAGGGAGCATTATCAATCCTGGAAATAGACAAATCAATTTGATAGTAATAGTCACTTTACTACTACTTCTACTACAGGGATTTGAGGCTGAACAAGGGAATCCCAGACAGATTTTGAAACTAACTGGCAAAATTATCACAATTTCAATGCGCCAGCAAAGGTATTGAAGCTGCTGCTGAATCACTCAGGAGATTCAATAATTTGGAGGAGTTCATTACAGAGCCCTGTGAAGGTGACAGAATCGGTCTCCATAGGTCTGAATTTGATTAGCACCGAGGGGACCAAATCTTCTTCGTTTAGCGTTGTGGCTATTTGTCCTGCTGCTGGAAAGCAAGGAATCACCCGATGTTTGATTGCTGCAGGATTTATCAAGTCATACTGCAAACTGGGCTCTTTCAGGGCTGAGCTCACAAACTGAAAATGTAATCAAATAATAAATCAATTTCAATTTACACATAAGCAGGTATTGTACTCTGCATTTCAAAAATTGAACCTAGAGCTAGAAGAATGTTTACGATGAAAGTTTCTCAGCAACTTTTAATAAAACACACAAAGTTGGTACACATGCAATCTAACAGAAACAAAATACTACATTTACAGAAACAGAAATGCCAATTATTATGCCGGGTCAAAAATATTTATGGACAACTGGAGTAAATAAACAATTTTCAGTAGTGTTCACGCCATCTTGTTAGCACCAGAAAGGTTTTGCAAGAAAATGTCATGAATTTCCAACAAGTTCCACTGAAGAATAGGAGTTACTTTGGGAAATTCAACAAGAAAAGAGTTTGTCATGTTTTTGTTTGGTAGTTTAGAAATGTCCATGGAAAAGTGTTAATGCTCTATATGTCATTCATGCTTGACTAGTTAGCAAGACAGAGGTTTCAGCTAATATGATATCATGATTGCCAAGCAAATGACTAAGAGATGATGCAGGGATTTATTTAAAACAGAGTTATGGAGCATGAGAGCAAATGGTAAGATAAAGACAACTCAAGGATTCTACATGATATGATAAATAGTCAACAATCAGAGAGATCCTACACGGGTCCTGTCAGTCTGCTAACATTATGCGATCCTTCGTTCAGGTCCCAACCACAATGCAGAACTAGAAGCTCAGAAATAAGCAGAGTCCTCAATAATTGTATAAATAAAAGTAGAACTTCATCATGAAAAAGTTATACATGTATAAATGACATTAAAATGGCTCCAATTTGATTTAACAACAGGGCAAATACTTTTCCATCTAGCAAAACACAAAAATTGCCATTGTTTTTCATTGACAAAATGCAATATTAAGCATGCAACTGTATCCTTTCCCTAAAAATTCCATAAGAAACAAAGCAATAGCTATAAAAACTATATCTTGGCAACAAAGGTGTTGAACACAATACTTCAGTCAACAAGGTGAAAATGCTGATAGAACATCCCAGCCATGTCATTCAAACTTATGATCAACGAGATATATGCACCAGACATGCCTTGTATGATCAACAATAGCCCTAATATTTAACCACCTCCCTCAGTATGAATTGATGCCAAAGAAAAATAAAAACTGTCAAATCCAGAGACAGAACTCAACATACAAATTCACTATCCGAACCTGCAGTGGATAGTGATTAGCAAAAACAAAAAGAACCAACAATAACAAGTTATCAACTATGTATCCAAAATTAAGAGAAAATATTCAAGGTTCATAGATGGCTTACACCTTTAGAATGTTAAAAAAAAATACCAGGTTGAATAATTTTTATATGACGTTCACAAAAATGACCATGTAAGAGATGCCAAAAAGTTATAATCACTGATATTCATATTCTTCAATAAACAGTTTACAACATCAAAATGAAATGGTATCAAAAGATCCCCAAAAATCTTTGGCATTTTAACCTTGTGCTGTTCCAGTGCATCCAACACATTAAATATGCAGGAACAATAAAGTGAAACATAGTAATTAATGTGCAATAGTAAGGACTAACCTCATACAGAGCACTTGTTTGCTCCCAAGGACCAAAAACACCTTTGAGCAACACTCCATCCGGAAACTCGATACAGATAACAGTTTTTGTATACTTCCTAGCAGCTTTTGCCTGCTTTTCATGGTAAGACTTGGGGATCAATAACCGAGATTCATCAATTTTTTTCTTCCTCGTTTCAGCCCTCCAATTGAAAGGCTATAGAGTGAATCTGGCATCTCATTCTTGATGCTACACTTCCAGGTACAGCAAAGAAGACCCGAATCTAAGATAACCACATAATTGAGAAACAGTGTCATAAACACTAGAATACACTATGTGGTGACGATTTGTGTTTTTAAAAGTACAAAAACAAAGTTCAAACGGATTTTAGAATATTCAAATAAAATGTTTTGAAACTTTTGATGATAATAATGACTGACTGATAGGATTCACAAAGCACATAAAAACCAAAAATATCACAATGAGACATACTTTGTTCGCATTTAATTTAACTACTTCAAATGATCAACAAAGAAACAATAAACAGTAAGATGACAAGTGTTGCCAAAATTAAGATAGCATTGCAATTGAATTTACAATATGTGGCTTCATTCACTATCTTATTATAGGTTTGGTGAAATTTTGAGGAATCTTCTAGATATTGTTGGTTTCAATGAAAGCTACAGCCAATTTCCAGGAAACTAGCGATTCAAAAATGTATCCAGAAAGCAATTTGATATATTCAAATTTATTGACAACTCATTACCACAAAGTACTCCACCATTTTGCTACAAAATGCAACTCTCATTGGTTCTACTCAAACATTTTTGGGATCTTATTACTTGAAACATGCAGTGCATCCTACACAAATGTGGAAGAAATTCCATTTAGCCTTATTGCGCTCTGTTACTAGTTGGACATTCAAATTAGTTATGTTCAAATAACAAATTGACTTATATATTAGGAAGTTGGCAACCCACTCGGGTGACAGAGATGTGTTAGTAGTTAATAGTAATAAATGTACTCATTGCTAAAATAAACCCTTGGTGCTTTATATAGATTATTTTAGAAGGAGAAAGAAAAGATTCCAGGAATTAGAAACACACACACACACTGATAAGGAAAAGATTCTATGCATTAAAAAACACATACACACTCTGATACTGCAGAAATCCTCTAAATTCATCTCTTCATTTAACTAAAAGAGTACAGAGATACTTAAAAACAAAAGTTGTGCATATGTGATTCAGATCTTCGAATCAAACTTTCAGTTTCTCAAAAAAGATGAAGTCATACCTTCCTCTTTTTGGAAGAGTACATGACATATCAGGTCAATGGCTCACCTAGCTATATTCCAATCCTACCATCAAACTTTAAGCCAACTGCGGTGAAGAATCATCAACACTCATCCATTTTCTTGAATAGAAGAGTAAGATACTTAAAGGCCAATGGCAGCTGGATTTTGGAAGAAGATTCTAAAAGTCACACAAAATCTCAGGAGTCAAAATCTATGAAAACACTCCAGAATGATCTCTTCATTACTTTGAAAAGATGTATGGATACTAGTAAACGTTACTCCTAGTAGTGGTTCAGATTCCAGTGTCGCCATTTGGTTTTGTCATGTAAAGATAACTTCCAACCAATTGCAAGAGAAACTATTCTCATCATCACACATCGTTACTTTTTCTTTCAAGTATCAGGCATCATCTTCACTTTCCAGAGACGGGAACACCACAGCAGAATCAGAATATAGGGGGAAAACATAAAAATAGTAAATTATGGTGTTTTCCTATTCATACTTCTATTTTTAGACATATACTTAAATTAATATGCATGCATATATTTGTTTAATCCAAATCTAACCTATTCATCAACATAGCCTTTTACTGTCATGTTAAAACCAAAGACTTGGATAAGAGAATCCAAAATACACATCATTTCAGTTAGTATTACAATTTTTGTATTCACATGTTAGACAGCTTGCATCCAACTCAGGCACCAATAAACAAAGATTGACATCTGGGTTATAACTCATTAAGGTGCAACATTCACTCATTGTGAATTTCAATAGTAAATTAATTTCAGCACCTTCAAGTGTAAGTTGTTTCATTCATTCCCACATTATAAATCCAATACTATGATGCCCAATTGAAATGGAAGTACTAAACACAGAACATAACATAAATTCGAATATACAAGAGCAAGAATCAAATAACTCCACCAAAAGAGTGCAACGACTGAAGAATAAATATTTTACAATAACTAATCACTAAACCCAATCAAACAATTGATATACCCGTGTGTCAACTGGCTTCCGCTCAGTGGGTTCGTCAGTCTCAGCTGGAGCTTCATCCTTCAAATTCCCAACCTTATTTGGCTCTTCAACCTTTTTCACCTTACTAATCAAACCAATCCTATCCCTACCGGGGACCTCCATTATTGCCCATATTTCCCCACCATCCTCTCTCAATTCAAATCCAGCAAACCCCTAAAGCTCAACCCTTCCAGCAACCTCCCCCACCGCCTCCCTAATCTTAGGATTAGCAATCCGAATCTTCCTATACCTGTCATTCTCAGGCTCCCTAACTACATTCCTCAACAATGTAAGCACCACTTCCAGAGAACCCTCCTTCGGCTTCCCTGCCAAAAAATGTACCAACACAAATCTCCAATTCACTCCTAGACTTGTCATAATCACCATCTACAGAAACATTGCCGCTATTATTCTCAACTGAATTGTTGTTGTTACTACTGTTTATACAGGTCTCAACATGGATAGGCATCTCATCTTCACTCTTAATAGCCTGCGCACAAATTGGACATTCAAACACATTTAAGGAGTACCCAGTTTGTGATCTCTTCCCAGAAGTGATCAACGAATCATATGGATCAAACCCATTAGCAGGTTTCCGATTCGGCTCCGGATTATTCACAGAACCGGACTTACTCTGGTCAGAAGCAAGTGATTTCTGAGGCAAAGAAGAGTTATTCTGATTGGAATAAGACGAAGAAGAAGGGTTTGGCTTCGATCCTGGATTTGAGATCGTAGTTTGATAAAGATGCTGACGAGCAAGATTCGGGTTAGCGGTCCTGAAGAAGACGAACCCAATACTCTGCCCTGGCCCTTGAATTTACCAGATGAAGAAGAGGAGATCTTATTCATGAATCCCTTCATCTTATCCTTTATGTCATCCATTTTCTTCTGAACGATCAAGCTTATCTAAGAATCAAGAAAGAATTCAGCACGGCCAATCGAAAATACAATGAAATGAACTTCGGTTTTCTCGGTTGACGA
The DNA here is from genome assembly GCA_019650275.1 of Xylocarpus granatum. Taxonomy (NCBI): domain Eukaryota; kingdom Viridiplantae; phylum Streptophyta; class Magnoliopsida; order Sapindales; family Meliaceae; genus Xylocarpus; species Xylocarpus granatum. The sequence continues at coordinate 220,562 of BNST01002960.1, forward strand.
AATAAAGTTATTAAAAGATTCGTTTGAAGAAAAACTAACAAAAAAGGGAGTTTTTCTTTGTTGGGGGTGGGGTAGACTTCGTACGATCAGGAGAAAATTGTCGGCACAAAGAAGAGACTTGGGAATAGAAACTTGGTTTTCTTTCTGTCCCGGTTTCGTAGTTCGGTAACTCAGACTGCAATACACGGAATGCAAGCCGCGTGAAATTCGTTAGCAGATGCCAGGTCGGATTTTTGTAAATATTTATGAAGACTTTAGTAATTATTCATTTAATTAATCCTCTTAATTAACAATCGCATAATTTTTTTTGTAAAAAAAATATTTATAAATTATTTATTATTTACAAACATTACCCTATTTTAAATATATTATGAATTTTTCAAAAATATTATCATTTATTTATAAGTTATTATTAACAATTATGAATTAAACGATTAATAAAAATTATTATTTAATTTTTATTGATAAACATCCTAATGACAAAACTTCTCATTAGATAATATATATATATATATATATATATATTAATTTTTGATTATACAATAATTATGTCATTAACATTATTTGAACTATATTCAAACATCTTACCAGTAATATTTACTCAATTAAAGCATAATTGGGTTTACCTGCTATTTGTATCAATTAATATTTTTAACTTTCGTGACACATGGATCCACTAGACATTTGATTTTCAAAGAGAAAATCGCGTCCCAGTTCCACTGTTATAGTGCCAGCCTTCTCCATTATACCATGCTTTGCTTTGCTGGCTCCCAAGTCATCACCACAATGTTAAGATTCTCAGTAGATAGCGAAGATTCCCAGTAGAGAGTGCACAATACTGCTAAAATGTTTGATGATCACTTATTTTTCTCTAATATTCTACATCCTGCAACTGCGTGTCACAGCCAACGGCGCTTCAAAATCTGTTTCAAAAATAAGCAGCAGAAGCAAGTAAATTTAGATAATAACCAGAGTTCTTACAGATTGAATGAAGCTGCGACTGTTGATAATTTTTTCAACTACTTAGGAAAACGCTTACAAAACTGGAATAACCCTGTAGGATGTACAAAAGAGTGACAGAGAAGAGAAGCTCAATGTTGGAAATCGGCCGTAAACAGCTTTAAAAGAAAGTGACATATACAGGTGAAAGCACGCAAAGGAACCGCCAAGATTAGCACACAAAGCGAAAAACTTGTAGGCATACACAACAAATGTAGAACAATGATGCCGGAAATGAGATTGAATATTGAATCATATAGAATATTTTCAGGCACATTCAAACCGCATGAAGGTTATAATGTCAAGTTGGATCTCATTTTGCCAGGTTTAAACATCTACTAAAAGCTGGAAGCATGAATTTTGACACAGCAAATGTGGGGAAAATGAAATAAGAATCGACTTGCAAGGTTTTCTTGTAAGATGAGCAGAGACCAGGCAACGAATGAGCAGAGCAGCAAGATAAATAGATAAAATATTTCTTGCTAGAAAGAACTACTATTGTTGAGAATAACAAATGGAGATTAATTACTACTTCTAAATGGCTGCAAGCAGGATTTAATTTCGGCGGCCTGCCAAAAAGGAATTTTGCTGTGTTTGCAGAGCATCATTTATCGTTTTGTGCAAAACATAATTGGAAAATGACAGGGTGTAATGGGAATTGCTTAAAAAAAACAAATAATATAAATAAAAACGATTAAAAAAGCAAGCATGTGAAGCATGCTTGGAACAACCACAATATTTAAAAGATATTGCAAGAACACCTATGTTCACTTCCGCTGCTCTTTCTTCATGCATTCACATCCAAATCTTAATAAATCATTCGGAAACTTCCTTCAACAATAAAATATTCAGCAAACCAATTACTTGCTCGCATTATCGAGTTTCCACCAAACCCAGCGACTGAAGCTCATAGAAAAGATGTCAACAACAACATTCAGGTCTAAAGCACGTTACAGTATCTTAAATTAGACAAGGGAAAAAAACACAAACATATTCCCTTACCCAAACAACAGAGATTGATCAGTATGAACCTAAACGTGAAACTTTAGAACAGAACCCAACTTTATTTCTTAATTTCTATGGTAATTTTGATATCGAATTAAAACAAATATATAGAGAATACAATCCACAGTAAACCAAATCGTAGATCAAAATATGATCAGCCAACATTTCCGAAACTCTTCATGAAACATTCAATAAAAACAAAACCCACATGATTTAGAAATAGCAAAGGTGAGATTAAGATCCAAAACAAAAACCTCAACGGATCATCATTCAATTTATCAATCCTTGTTCTTGAGCCTCTCAATCCTCTGATTCAACTGCTCAATCCTGACAACGAGACGCGTCACCGAGTACAGCAACCAGTAGAACACCAAAGCCGAGGCGATCAACAACGCGTTGCGTTGACTCTTCATCATCGACTTCTGGTGACGCAAATGCTCAGTCGGCGTACACGAGTCGCCATCGCAGTGGGGACGGGTCTCGTACTTCCAGTATATATCCATCAGTAGAAACAGACAAAATGGCACCACCGACAAGAACGGCTTCAAGAGATTACGTGTCACGGCGACAAGCCCTTGGCGTAGCCCGTCAAGTCCCGGCAGTGTCAGAAGCAGTACCATGATTGCCTCAGCGGCGGCTGCGTATCCGAGCACAACCCATTCAAGAGCCATCGAATTGATTCGCAATACCCTAACAAGAGAGCCGCTGCTGTTTCAGTTTTTTGATTCTTTTCTTCGTCAGTAAGGATACTTCCGCAAAGACTGAAAAAACCGGCGACGGCTAGATTTATATAGGGAAGCAGTACGGGTAAGGGAACGGGCGGCAGTTTGACGATCATTTGGGTTTTATATTGGGCTTTTATAAAGCCCAATTATAGGTTTTCCTAATTTTTTCCAATATTTTAATACTATATATACAGAGAGAAAGTAAAATAAAAATTATTTTGTATATAAATAAAAATAAAAATAGATTCAATAGATTCTTGTAATAGAAAGAGAAGATTATCCAAAACAGGCATTTGGGTTTACACTTGTTTCATATTCGGCTTTGGTTTGACATGTATTAACTAACTAAATGCTCCCACAGCATATAATTCTAATTTAATTTATTATTTTCAAAATATTTATCTATATTCATACATGTACTAAATCAATTATATATTTTTATTTTATTTTTTAAACTCGTTTCAAATTTGTTTAGATATATGCCTAAATTATCCCATCATAATTGAGTATTAGTGAATTTATGGGTGAAATTGCTACCACTATTAGTGATCTTACTTGAGAACATAATTGTAATTGTATAATATTTAAGAAGTGGGTTTTTATTTGCAGGATTCAGGGCTTTATATGAGCCCCAATCAGGGGGTTTGATAGGACCTTCAAGATAGTAAGTAAATACACCCATGGATTAAAAATTAGAATTTAAAATTAATTTCACAAATATATTTATTGTAGCACTCAAAAATAGAATATCATATTAAATTTTATATAATTTATATTTCTATTTTAAAATTAGTTAATTATGACAATAATAAAAAAAATTAAAATAAATATTTAGTATGATTTATATTTTAATTAGTGTTTCTCTCCTCTCTCTCAACAAATATCTCATGAAATTTTATTTGGTGACAATGGTTTTTTATCTTTTTAGTTCAGAAAAATTTGTCTTTTATTTTTTTTTCCAATTTTTTTTGTTTCTTTTTCACCTTATACCTCTTTCCTTTTTTTTCTTTTTTTATATTTCATGAATTATTTGGTAGTTACTATCTTAAATTTCTTCTTAATTCGAGAGAATCTATTTTCTACCTTCCTTTAAATTAACGAGATAATAACAAAAATAAGTGTTTTAATTTTCTCCAATATTTTAGTATTATTTGGATGCAATCGTTGCTAAATTTTAATGAATCTCAAAAAATTATAAATGAAAAAAAAAGGAAGAAAAGAAAGAGATGATGAATGGGGAGCAAAAAAAGCTATAAATAATAATATTTTTTTTTAAAAATAAATTTTTATTTGCTAATTTAAAATTTAATAAATATTTATATATAGTGATTAATCATGAATTCTAATTTTTATTTCAATGAGAATAGAGATATGTCTAGAAACTTCATATTTACTAATTATAATATATTGTTGTCAATTTTTAATAAAAATATAAAATCCCTTTTTAAGGCCAAAACTTTTTAGTTTGGTTTATATTGCATTTAAATAAAGGCCAAATTTGCATTCACTCCGCAAGAAAAAAAAACAATATAAAAACAAATAAATATATGTTCTAGTAGCTTCTTGGTCATTGTCCATTGTTGACAAAAACTAAAAGGATGGAAATGATAATAAAATGAACAACAAACTCAAGCAAATTTGGTGTTAGTTGAGACATGTGAAATAGAAAAAATTCAAATATAATAATAATGAAAATAATAAATTCAATTTTTTTTTAATTTTGATATTCATTCAAAAGCAAGCAAATATTATTAATCAGTAAATAATGAATTACTTAAAAGATTGTTTTAAATATATGTAAATTATTATTTATTTTGTAGTTATTTTTTATTTTTTATTATACATATCATAATAGAATTTTTAATTGAAAAAATTTATATTAATTTTTTAAAAAAATTCGAGATAGAATTATTTTTAGCTAATTAATACTAATGGTTAAGATATTTATTTTGATATGAATAATACTATCATAATAAATAAATAATTTACATCTTAATATTAATATAACATCTATTATATACGAATTTTATAAATTCTTTTCTCGAATTTAAAATTTTTATTTTTGAGAATTCCAAAACGTGATTTTAAATGGTTTATTGTTTGTATAAGAATATGCATGGTTTAAGCAAAATGACAATTAACAAAAGGACAAATATTTGAATTGAGAGCTGCCCAAAATTGACAATTAAGCAATACACTTCCATGCGCGCATATCTACTCTCCATTGTCTAATCCAAATTAAATTAACAAATTTGTAACACATCACTTGAAGGTTTATTATTAAATTTAATCATGATTAAGCAAAGAGATTTAAAGTAATGGCACAAAAGAAAGCATTAAAAACAAAGAAAACAAAAGGTTTGTGGTGGGTAGAGACCACGCAGACAGGGACAGAAATCAAAACATGTACCTATCAAGGTTAAAATGCAAATCCAAAAGACAAATTCGATACATATATAATAGATGAGTGAGAAGAGATTATTATTATTATTATTATTATTTACACACTAGCATTATTATTTTTGGTTCTAGTTATTAATCCAATTCTATTTGTCTCCTTTAATTTACTATTAATCATTAATCAACTATCATTTCGTACATGTTTATTTTTAAATTATTGAAGAGAATATTGTTGTCTTGATCATTGTTAGCATAATCAGTAGGTATACTTTACTTGATTTTAGTCTTAATATGGACCACTTGGTCAATTATATTTTATATGCATGTCTAAATAATTGTGATGAGTTTTGATTTTTTTTTAAATTAATACAAATTTTAATTTTTTTGTGACATTTATTCATTAATGTTTATATATGAATAATATACATTTCTCCACTATTTTGAGATAATTGATTAAGTAATGAATGTACAATAATTATTATCTTCAATTTAATTAATTAAATCGATCAATTATCAATTACACAAGTTGTTACTTATATATATTTTGGCATAAATACATTAAAATTGTTTAGGTATTCGGAAAGCATTGCATATATATATATATTTAAAATTGCATCTTGCACATTTTGATTAGTATAAAAAAGATACAAAAGTAAGTGTATGTGTGTAGGGCTAATGAAAATGAAAAGGGGTCTATAAATGAGACAAGAAGTGAAAAGAGAACCCACCAGCTTTGGAGACAAAAAGTGCTTAAATTTTGTTGTAATTGAGAATTATTAGTAGACAAGAAAGAAGGTTTGATAGAAGAACCAAAGCAAAGTGAATTTTGAATAGACATAAAATCAAACAAGGAATATGATTCAATAACTTTTGGATGAAATGAAACTTTGCCAACTATATATGTATGTATAGATAACTTGAGTTAAACAAGAGGTCCATTAATAACACCAAGCAAAAGCACTAATTAGATACATCATACATATCACTGAATAAAAAAGCACTTCTACAACAAAAGTTGTTTTGACTACTAGTGAAAATAATTAGAGAGACAAGCTTACATGGGTTATGTGGGTGTGGGGGATTGATGGAATCTTATTGCAACTTCTGTTCCACTTGATTCAAGAAATTATTCATCTCTCTCTCTCTCTATCTGCCCTTTCTTCCAAGTCTTAATTCCTCGAAGGAAATTCAGTAACAAGGAAAACTTGAGAAGTGGTAAAGGAAAGGAGACCGATACACAAGTGAAGAAGCAATTATATCTACCGAAGAGGAAGAAGAGTAGTTCTTGATATGTTTGTATTCACAAGTTGTATCATTTACCACCTGCAAATAATAATATTGAAATATTAATACAATTAATTAACATAATTAAACAATTAACCAAAAAGGAGAAAAGTAACTTAACTAAGCAAAAGTGTTCATACCTTTTCCTTTCTCAAGCAATTTTCTAAGGAAGGAAAGAAATACAATGAGTAGGGCAACCCCAGCAACGAGTCCAATTAGGATTGCAAGTGTCTTCTCAATCTCTTGATCATTATCATTATCTATGAAATTAAAAAGGAAAAAGTTAGCAGACAATTAGAAGAACCCCCAATTTATCATTATACTTGTAAAAGAAAAGCTAATAGAAAAGTAACAAGCATAATTACTCAATTATTTAATTGATTCTAGTGATTGAAAGCCTTGAATTTAGAATGAAAAGGGAATTAGCAATAATCACATTGGGTTACATCTAATTTCATTGGGAATTTGACAATTTCAACAAAGCTTCAATTACATCATAATTAAGTGATGATAATCACTCTTTACTTACCCATCTAGAAATTTAACAAATTTAAACATCAAAATTTAATCTAATTAATTAGGGGAGAATAATCACTCTCCCCTAAAGCAATGGATTCTTCCTTGAATTTGTTCTGTTATCTAAGAAAGAGATTAATTCCAATTGGGACCTTGTAGCTTTATTTTTTCTTTTAGTGCTTAACATGTTCTACTTTTACTTACAAATATGTTATACAACAAAGTCTGTATACTTTGAAACTTTTCAAATACCAACTAGTCAAACAGAGACCACTCTCATTTGCCTTCCAAATCAAACCCTAATCACATTTCATGTTCCTCCTTTTTCACTTTATAATCACATAATATTTAATTGATCAACTTCAATAATCTTGAAAACATTCATTTTTATTTTAATCTTTGATCCACGCATGATATTATATCACTTGACCTCAAAATTCATGAATACCAATTACAATAAAATAAAATTAAAATTAGTAATCTTTTCTTGAAACTAATTGCACTAAATTAAAAGGAAAATACCAAAAACAAGAAAACCGCTTACCGTCATGGCCGTGCGAGGAGTGATCACCGCCTTCCGAGTACCGCGCGTAGCACTTGGCCAAGAACATATCACCCCATTTGGCGGCCCCACACACCGTTTTCAGCTGTCCGATCGCGTCCGATAAACAATCTTGGCACTCACTCGCACTCAAGTCTCCTACGCACTGTGCCACAGCGGTTAAGTCACCGGACCCACCAACCCTGTACGGCTTGTAGGTCCCATCGCTTGCCCCTAAATAACCCAAGACCGCATCACGCCTGGTCAACACATCGGAATCATACGAAATCGACGGCCCACATTTCTTGTCAACAACAGTCTTGTCTTCAACCCCCAGAAAGGAACTATTATCATATTTAACGAAGCATCCGTCGAGCTGCAACGCGCCACCGCAGGAGTCGAGGCAAAGAATGCCGAGTTGACTCACTGCGTGATTGACACAGCGGCCACAGTCAGCGCTGGTGAGGTCGCCGCGGCATTGGAAAAGGCCGTAAAGAGTTTCCTGGGAGTTTGCGGTGCCCGGGATAGTGAAGTTCTTGTAGGAAGTAAACATGGCGGAGTTGACCAGGGAAGTGAGCATGTAATTGACGTTTGTATCGTAAGATGAACCTGAGACGTATTTCTGCTGCGAGCAGCCGCCAAAGAGGAAGGTGTCTGTGGCGCAAGATGACGGGGTTGGGAGGAGTGATATAGTGAAAAGTAGAAGAATAAGAAGAAGAAGTGAAGTTGTTTTCTGGGTTGCAGACATGTTTATGAAGAGTGTCTGAAAATAATGAAAGAGAGAAAGAGAGAGCTGCTGCGGCGGAGGAGAGTGACGGAGATGGAAGTGGGAAAGAGATGATTTCTGAAAACACCTCTTTATTTTTTAGAATAAGAGCTTTCGCGGAGCATGGAGAGGATCTTTGCTTTAAGGAGAAGGAAGAGAGTAACTTGATATATATCTGACTTTCATGATTGTTTTCTCTGTTCCCACCCCTCTATTTTCTTTCGAAAAAAACAAATATTTAATTCTAAAAAATGACTACTCGAGAATTTAAATTTTCTCCCCACTTATATCTGAGAAAGGATTTCAAGAAATTTTTATTAAAACAAAATAAACTAACAAAAAGTCAACAATGGGCGAAAGGCTGGCAACAGTTGACCGGCGTCCCTAGCTTCCTCTAGTGGTCCTGCCCCAGGCTTCAATCACAACGCGTGTCACCTATTCTATTCGATCATGACTTGTGCGTCAGTTTATAACTCTCCTTTTCGTCCCACACTTGGTTCTTGCCATTTTTCTTGCAACCCAATTTGAATTATTTATTTCTTTGATTGTATTAACGGTTACTTAAGATTTCATACAAACAAATTTATTTAATTTTTTTTTCTTTAACATTCGTACTGAATTTTTTTTAAAATATATATTTTTTCTTTTATTAAATAAATAAAAGTATTTGTTAGCAAAAAAAAAGTCTTCAAAAATGTACAATTTTTTAATGTTTATAAAATGTCTTGATTTCATCCCAACTTTTTTTATCAAATTATTAATAAGAGTTAAATTTAATATTTTATTTTCTTAAAAATTTGATATATAATTTTATTAATGAATTATAATGTCATTGATATTTTTGATTCAAATCAATTATATTAGTTATTTTGGTTGCATTTGATATAAAATGACGTAATTTTTAATTCATATTAAATGTGTAAAATTTTATTTTATAAAAATATAATTTTAAATTATACGTCATAATTCATAATTAATATAATTATAGTATGATTTTAAATACGGCTACAAATTTTGTATTTTTAAATTAACGAACAATTTTGACTCGTGTATTAATTTTCATTGGTTGCATGCTTGGTATCATTTACACAAGTCATTTTCTATTTCATAGAACAAACTATCTCAACTTATTGGATAAAGACTAATAAATAAGTTATTAAATATGAAGTATATTTAAAAAAAAATTAAAAACTACTGTCAATTCCCAATTAAGATGTTAGTTTACAAAGGATCTTATATTCAATGCCAACTTTGTAAAGTGCTTTCTTCTCAACCAAAGAAGAAGAAGGAAGCACTTCTTAGAATTTTACAACTCTATCAAGCGAAGTAATAACATTTGGGTCCTTAACTTTTATATTTTCATAAATAAAAATATAATTCACCTATTTGTATTTAATAGATCTCCAACTCTTATCTAAAAATTAATTAAAATTACTCTTATAATTATATAGAATCGTAACAATTATAAACTTAAAAGTAAATATTTTTTAACAAATTTAATAAAAATTAATAGAAATAAAAATTAAATATTTGTGTCATACTTGTGATATTTTATATTAATTTAAACTCTCAAATTTAATGTCAAGTTTATTTCCGATTGATAGTTTGTGTAAAAGTCGATTGTTCTTAAAATTAAAGGACATATTTTATACAAATAAAATAATTATAGCTTATTAGTGTAAATCTTAAATTCTTACGGGTTTGAGTGTAATTATTCTCTACGTTCCATTTGACCTGCAGTGACAAACACGGCGAACACGAATATTTTGTCAATCTTCATTCTACCAAATTCAGTTGACGGTTGACCGTGTCTGATCGCTATTACAAAGTAGTTTCCTCTTCTCCACTCCTTTTTGATTTTTCTTCGATGTTGTCACAATCAAACAACAAAACTCTTAACTCCTCTATGCATTTCAGAAAGGAAAAAATTGCCGTGGAAAATTCAAGTCAAGATGATTAATCAAGTAGTTGTTGTTCTAGGCGAATTCCAGCAAAGTTGAGAATAATACTAATTACTCAAGTCCCTACCTGTATTTAATTAATTTTTTTTAATTATTTATTAAAATATAATTTATTCATTTATATTAAATAAATTTGCGACTAGTGTTAAAGTAATAACAATATGTTTTGCTAAAAGTTCTAAGATTTTTTTTGTTCGCTATAAAAATATATGTAATAAATATTTTATAAAATTATAATAAACAAAAATTTTAATGCAAAAATTAAGTCAATCCAAAAAAATTCTTCTAGAGAACGTATCTTACCTGTATTTTGAATTGTACTCCATTTGTGCAGCATATGAAACTGGTAGGAAGTATCTTCCCTGCCTTGATTCATAAGATTGTCTCTGCCTTACACTTTGGGTTTGTAAATTGAGGTCAACAACAATGAACAGTTCACTCTTGGAAATGTTTTTTTTTGTTTTGAAATATATATATTTTTGTAATGAAGACTTACAAGAAAGAAGACTACATTTTAAATTATTATTTTTATTTTTTATTATAAAAAAAATTGGTTTTAAAATTCATAAGATGATTTAGTTTTCAATATTCTAGTAAGCCAGCCAGTGGAATTGGTAATAAAAATGTAGTTATTAGTTACAAATAATGAAGTGTAATTATGCAGTGATTATCAAGATATGGGTCCAATCAGTTGGGCAAAAAAGAGTAGAATTGAAAAAGGTAGGAATTGATAGACAAAAAGGGGTAATATTTTATGTGATTGTATAATCTACCAATATGGACCATGTTCCTGCTTTATCTATATGATAAACCCTACAAGAAGATTCCATACGGAACGAATAAACTTTTTTAATTTTAATTTTAGTAAAACCTAATGACTCTAGAAATTCTGGAGAAGGACAATGCTTTAGAGGTTGATTGATGATGATGATGATGGATTTTAGCATTAATTCCCATCACCTATTTTTTCTACAATAAACAATAGCTCACAATAATAATTAGTGAATTTAATAATTCTGAATGATTCACTGTATATCCCTTTCCTCCTCCCACCCCACCTTTTTCTTTTTCTATTGTTTGTCTTTTGTAATGACTGAAAAGGACTCCATAAGACATGTAAACTAGCTCGAATCTCGTGGTCGAAGAATGGCGACTCAACTTGTTTGTCGTGAAGAACCAACAAGAAGTGGCCAGATCCATTAATAAAATGAAACGAAGAAAACAAAACGAAAGAAAGAGATGGAGGATAAAGAGGGATGTCACATTATGGGGAGTTTTGTTTGTGATTTTATGTGCCCTACAACACTTGGGAAAACTATGGCTTATCTTCCAACCAAGTGTTGTCGTTTTGCTTTTGGAGATAAGGGTGCATGCGAGCTCCACATAGCTTCATGCCTTTTCTTATTCAAAAAAAATTTTCTCGATGGGTTTTGGGGTTGGTTGTTGTTGGATCGTGTACTGTCGTTAGATTTTTAGCTGGCTGCTTGATTTGGTTAGGTTTTGTCCACTCAATCAAACTTGACAAAGGATAAAAATTAAATGCATGTTCATCCTCCCTACCAATTAACTTTGTTATAAAATTGACAATTTGCTTGTTTGTTGAGTTGTAGATTCCAATTTCAGATGATTGGATAATTGTATATGATTCTACTCCTTTCCTTTTATCTTCCCAAGATTGACATGACACATTACTACCTTCCAGTTGTTGATAACAATTTGTAAAGTTTTAATTCGTTACACCAACCACAACCCAAAATTTTCAAAATCCTTTATCATTGTAATTATCACTAAGCGAGAAAGTAATTAATCTTTGCAAGGAATCAAACTCTGATTAACTCTTAAACCGACGCCTATCGCATCATATCCGAGAAAAAACACGAGTGGAGTTATTGTCTTGTTTTGATTTGGCAATGTCAATTAATTGAGTGATCAAACATAGGAACCTCTTTTACCTTTTTATGAAATGGTTAAATTATTATTATTATTTTTAATTAGAAAAAATAAATTATTATAATAATTTCTAATATTTCCAACTTAATTAAATACAAAGGTTTCAAACTATTTATTTACTATTTTTATTTTTAATATTTAGTATTCTATGGCTAAATTTTTGACTTAAAAAGTAAAAATCAATTCATGTGTATTACTCGGATTATTTGATTAAAAGATTCCGTATTAAAAAAATTAATTTAAATAAAAATAAAATTTGAAAAAAAATTCTTTTAAAAAATTTAAAAGATATTAACCCAAAAAGAAAATATATATATTAACTGTTTAATTTCCCACTCACACAAAACATTTTGCTGAAAATGAGTGAACTAAATGCCCATCATTATTCTAAATATACAAGTTTTAATATTTGACAGTTTTTGATTTTTCTGGGAGCAGGGTGTTATCAGTTTAGTTAACAAGTGGCTTTAGCATTAATCCATTCAAATACAGAGAATACTGAAAGCTGATCATCAGAAAGAGCTAACATTTAACTTCGTTGACATTAGAAGCTAAGCAGAAATCTTCCTTACTAAGCACAAAGGAGAGAAGAGCAGAAACCCAATACAAATCAGCTCAACTTTTAATTTCAAGAATGCTTGTGGGAAAGCTTACAGCTACGCCTATGACGGCGGAAGCAGTACTTTTACTGGTAAGCAAGCAGATTATGTTATTACTTTCTGTCTTGGAATGGATACCAACGCCAGAATAATTCCTGCAATCCTGGGATGCATAATAGTGTCAGTCCTGACGTTAAGGTAGCTAGCTTTTGTCGGATGAAACTACCTTTGTTGGCTGTGCCATTGTTAATTTTTCAGCAGTTTGGCAATTGCTCGGCTCCTTTGATCCTGCCAAGGTGCTTTATGGCAAACAATGGAGTTTCTGTATCAGGGTTTTCGAAATTTCTATGCATTTGATTTACTAACTACAGCTTTATGATCCAGTAATATCTTTTTTTTTATTAGTATTTTACATCTAATACTTTCTTTTCATAACACTTCCAGCTCAAAACCATTGTAGAATCTCAATACTAAATAAGGCAAAAGACGAGTATATCAAACTGATAAAATTCCATTCTCAAGTACATCACACATCACCAAAAACAACGAGGCAGAGCAATTTTACATGTAAACTTAATACATCATGCAAATTTGAATTTCGGACAGCAACCAATCAAATCAGCAATCCGGACCATCAACCTGGTAGGGTACAGCCGATCAGACCAAAAGAGAGGATATACTTTATACAACACTGCATTGAAAGACAATAAATCTTATATTACTTCCTTTTTCCCAAGATCAGTAACAAATAAATAATCCATGAAGGTTATATGTCTATAATTACGCTTTCTTTTTGGCTTTGGCTGCTTCTCTTTCCTTCTCCATGTGTTCAAAGAGGCTTCCATCATAAACGGCCCGGACTGTCTCTCTTTGCAGCAGACCGTCCTTATCCTTGCAAAGAACATACAAGATCTTCCATTCTGAGTAGCTAGCAATCCTGCAAATTGTTCCAAAATTTTTAAACAAGATCTTTCATAAAATTGTTTTTTCGGAAACTATTATGAAAAATGAGTTTGAATATTACTTTTTCGAGTTCCAAAGATGTATGAAGCTAGTACAAAGTAAAAAAGAGAACAAGAATAAGAAGAAGAAGAAGAGGAAACCAACCATCCTCCATAATCATTGGGTTCTCTGTTGGCTTTCATCATCTCCATCAATTCATTTGATGTCAAAGCATTAGGGTGTGTACGTGCATGCTTTCTGAAAATTTCTTCAAATTTTTCAGGGTCAAACCTATAAATAAACAATCAAATCAGACATATAATATTAGGACTGGAAAAAATTGCTGAAGCATAATGCAATAACCACCCTAGTTTTTAGTAGTATTCTACATCCATAAGCATTGAGAGTGAGCAAGACTCAACCTAAAGATTTTACCAGTTGAACCAATTGTTATATACGGTTTATTGTTATGAATTCATCTGCCAGGTTCAGGATTGATCTTTGATAACGGTTCAGATTGCACCAATGTCAATCCGTTTTCCTCCATTTATTCAAAGGCAAAGGTTGAACAATCACTCAGCCAAAAATCAAGGAACAAAAAGGGTACGTTGGTGAATGGAAATATGATATTCATAAACTATAGTGTCCTAATCAATTCACACAGAGTACAAAATACTTAACCGATGCGAGACAGTGGAAATTAAGTTTGGACAGAAGATTAATACTGACGTAAAGGCTAACACATGTATCATGACATAATATCGGGGTTACGTTTAATTAATGCTGCCTTTAAACACGCTCAATCGCATTGCAAACTGAATAAAATAATAAGAACAGCTCATGGAAGCCAGGTCCTGTGAAGGGCGAAATCAAAGTGATTAAAAAATTGAAGACTCTTAGCAAGCTTTAGCCACCTTTTTTTAGTTTCTGCCATGTCATACAATATTTAAAAGCAAAATTATTATTATTATTATTTTTTGAAAAAAAAGAATTATACCTTCCTTCAGAGTCATAGACGCCAGAATCGCTGCCATGCTTGGCTTTGTGAATGTTTCTTATGTGAATTGGGAAGAGTAAAGAAGGACATTTCCCCTGCAGAAAATCAAAATGTCAAAGGGAATCATAGGAAACGTGGGCATCCGAGAACAGAGAATTTTAAAAATGTTTTTTCTAATTTCAATACTAGAAATTATAAGAAAAAGTCTTTAAAATTTTGAAAAAATTTGTCATTGCACTAAAAAGACGCCGTTTTTCAATTTTTAGAACGACACCGTTTAGAGTCATGTTCTTCGCAGAAAATGACAGGTGCAGTTGGCGGCGGACTTCTTTAAATATCAGTTTCAGATGTCACAACACAGGCAATCACAACTATTGTTATACTTTGGATAAGCTTTTCAAAGATACAAAACACAACAATTTCAGATTTAATATTAATAAAAATAAAAATTGGTTTTACAGACTTACAGAGCGAGTTTTAGAACTGAGACCAATATTGATGAAGAGAGAGGCGCCGGTGGACAGAAGGAGGCCACACCCAATTGCCCGGAAACCTATAAACCCGAAGATGAAACAAAATCCAGAATTTAAAGCAGAAATATTAAATATGAAGAAGAAAAGAACCGAACCTTGGAAGGTCTCCCAAGGGTAAACCACGCCGTCGTGGTTTCTGTCGAAGAAAGCCACGTGTTTCTGCAGAACGTTCTGATCATTTGGAATAAAGTTTCCACCGTCTACAAATATGAATTAACTCATTAATTTAAAAAAAAACAAAATATGCAAAACCTTCAACCTAAGAGTTATTCTTAAAGTAATCAAAGACTATGTATAAACTTACATACCTTGCTGGTGATTGTTTGATGACATAGCAGGAGTAGAAGCCATAGATGAAACTGAGCGAACAGAAAGAAAGAAAGAAAGAGAGCGAGCGAGAGAGTTTCTTCTCTGAAGAAGGTTAATGGCGGGTGAGAATTAATAGAGAGAAAAGCAGAAAGGAAGAAGAAAACAAACAAACAAACATATAGTATAGCTTGATTTGCTTTGTGGATTCTGCGCGTATTCGATTTCACTGAGACATGGTGTGCTGGCTTTAATTTGGAATCAACTCGGTCGGTTTTACGTTTTATAGTAATCAAATCAAAGTTAATGGCTTATTTATTACTTCGTAATCGTAACCGTCGAAATTTGAATGAGTAGACTCATTTCCGAACGAGATAAAGGAGGATGATTAGAATACATTATTTATTTTATTATTAAAATTTAAATTAAAATAAAAAAAACATTTTATATTATTAAATTTTTTTAAATTATTATTATTATTATTATAATTAATTATTAATAAAAATAATTATAATTATTATAATTAAAAATATGAATAAAATAATATCAATTATTTATTATTTATTTTTATATTTTTTTATAATAGTTAAAAATGAATTATATTTTTATTATAATTAATTTTGAATTTTTATATTTTTTAATTAAAACAAAGGATAAAATATAATATTAAAATATTAAATTTAAATAAATAAATAATTTTAAAAATAAGAATATCATTCTTAAACATTCTCAATAATTAAATTCTTATAATAGGGTCACCACTTTTATTTTTATTTAATTTTAATAAATAAATATAATATTTATTTTAATTTTATATTTCCATATATCAGATAGTTTATGTTCATTTAATGAATTTTTACTCTATGGATATATAGTGAAAGAAAAAATTTAAATAAATTAATACATTAAAATCGCCTTAGTAAAGTTTGTGTTTCTTATTTTTTTTTAAAAAATATAATATATATTTTTTAAAAAAATTAATATCATAAATAATAATAAATAATAGAGGATGTGAACTGGTTAAAACAAATTATAGAACCGCCAAATGCAAGTGAAAGACAAAGGAACAGAAATTACGCGGCAATTTCCTGAAATGGGAACGGAAGCAGGGCCAAGAACCCAACAAACAAAGAGCAAGAAAGAGGGCCAGCTACAATTTCAAACATTTAGTTGGGATTCAACTGTTGAAACTTGTTTAAATATAATTATGTATAAAGAATAACTATGCATGAAGAATGCATGGAATAAGAATTTTGCATGAAATTAAACTTTACATGGACGTGATAATTGCATGCAAGGAGAACTTGCATTGAATGGAGAAGATAATGCAGGCATGTTATATCCAGGCGCTGCAGTTTTAAGTCTAGAAAACGAAACTAAAATTCATCATAATTTTCCCATGTGGCATCCTTGGGAGAGTGGTGTTGCCAATGAACCAAGACTTCCAAAGAGCCCTTATTCTTCCTTGAATCGAGAACTGCCTGTGGACTAACAAGTTAATGCCGTTGCTTTGCCAGCGAAATAGGCAATTCGAACTCCACCACCTCTTGATCTCTAACCTTTTTTCCTGTGGAAAACTGGGGGTAACTTCGACATAGGTGGCAGAAGCAAGCAATAAGCAACAGCTCCAATCTTTTCAACTATTTGATAAGGATCGTAATATTTGGGAGCCAATTTTTGATTCTTACGGCCGCTTAGAGTCTGTTGACGATAAGGATGAATTTTTGATTCAGGTAAACCCAATTATTGACTTCGAAGGAGATTTCAGTATGCTTCTTATCATACATTAATTTCATACGATTTCGAGCCTAGGCTAAATTTTCTTTTTCCTCCCGAAGAATTACGTCTCATTTAACTAAAAATTGATCGATTGCTCCCACCTTGGCAGTACCGCGAACGATACTGCACCCAAGGTAGCCAAGTAGTCCAATCTTGTGGTGCGAGCTTGTCAAGCAGTGGAGGTACATCTTTAAGGTTTGATTTGACAACTTCCGTTTGGCCATCCGTTTGTGGGTGTTAGGCTGAACTAAAATTAAACGTGAGACCTTGCAATTGAAACAACTTCCTCCAAAAAATTACTAGTAAACACTGGGTCACGATCGCATACAATAGACGCCATATAATTTAAAAATGGAATGAAAAAAATATACGAGTAATGCCAACTGCACTGTATGGACGAGCAATGGAGATGCTTCCAGACACTCAATCCGCAAAATCCATGGAAATTGCCGTCCAGACATGCTTGGGTATTGGTAATGGACTCATCACGCTCAGCTCAACAAAATATTTTTTTTTAGAATAATACATTTAATTTGTTTTAATAATATTTAATAAATATTTAATTTGGTTTCCTAATATTATTTTTTTATCAGTTTTATTAAGAATTAGAATTGTATTTATTGACACATTAATTTGTTAATATTTTAAATTTAATTTTTATCAATATTATATATATATATTATTTAATAACATGCCTATTATTGTATTCTTTTATCAATATTTGTGCCATTATTAATTATTATGGGTAACTCGAGTTAGTGGATTGAGTTCTATAAGTTATTAGTTAATGTAATGCGTTGCTGCTTCAGAAACCATTTTCATATTAATTCATGGGCACGTTTGCTTCACGATTTCGTTCATTTTGTATCCTAAAGCTTGATTGACACTTCGTAGCTGCAAAAATAATAATCGCCATGCTTGCAAAACTAGACTACACGTTTTGGGAGCTTTCAACCCCCAAAATTGCCCTGTAATTATGCTGTGATTGTGATACAGATAAGACTGTTATGTCAGGGATTATTTGGTTGCTTATAAGTTACAGACAAGAAAAGAAAACAATTATTCTTAAGTTTCTGACAAATCACACACCACATTTTATGTTGTTCTTAATTCAATGATTGCTAGCAGCCTCATAATTTCATGAGAGAATGAATAAAACAGCCTTATAAAAAGAGTATGCATAGAGAATCTGTATATGTTATTAATTGGAGTAAGACTGTGCATATAATTTTTATTTAAACTGTTCTTACACAAACTGGTGTGATTGAAAAATGTTGAGCAAGAAAACAACAGTAAAAGACATAAAAGAAAATAACTAGTGTTGTCATGTATTTATTATATCAATTTTATTAGGATCCATAGCATTATCACATCAAAATTTTGTGTAAACTCAAATAAAAGCTCCAAGGAACTACATTAGAAAGACAGACAGCTCATGTGCCATAGACAGAGTTCTATACTACATCTTCAACCACAAGATCAAAGAAAAAGGGAAAGATATAAAGCTTGGTTACAAGATCAAATGTACTGGAGACAAAAGAAATGTTACTCCACAAATATTTGATTCAGGCACAACAAACAAATTGCAGACTGCGATTATGGACAAGTCATTGATTCATAAGAGTACGCTTTTATTTAGCCACCATTTGATTGAACTAATGACAACTTTCTCAGACATACATATCATATATTTCATGGAACTAAGCCAGCAGCAGTTGGAATCATCTAATTTGTATATTTATATATACCTTATCATGTTAATACAAGTTCTGATGACTTAGAGGATACAGCACTTTAGCACCAACCCCTTGTGATCCGTCCTTGCATCTTCATTGCCTGAAAATACAACTTCACATTATAACTTTAGAATTGTAGATAATTCATGTTCATACATGTATTTTATACACATGTATCTATACATATCTTTGTTTCTTTAGCCCCACTATGCTACCATTGATTAAGAGGATTATTTCACATTGACAAGTTAATACAACACAGATCTGATAATATAAGAATTTGACTGCAGTAGTGGGCAGGCATTGATGCTCACCATGAGACTTGTATCAACATACCTATGACTTATCACAGCTCTGTTACAAGTCTGAGGTTTTATGTTACCACCTGTAGGTATATTTTTACAAGTCCCACCTATGGCATGGATACCTACCTGGCATCACAGCCATTCTTGAGATACAAAGATGCAACAATTTACGTAAAGTGAACGGACCTTCAGGAGGTTGAGCAAGTTTCCAGTTTTGTGGAGACATCATTTCTTTCTTCAGTTGAGTTAATATGTCCTCCATAGTACACTCCCTTTGCCAATTGGCAAGCATGGGGAAAAGACTTGGTTCGACCTGGTATTTTCTCACACATTAGTTCGGTTTCAACCATATGTAAGTATAAAATGTAAATATCCTGAGAGTAACACCACCTACCACTCCAGTCTCCTTATTTACGCAGGTCATGTTTATCCGGGTTTGAAACCTTACGCTAGGTGGATTATCTGGATAATCCTCACCACAGAAAAGTTTCAACTGGTAGATCCGACCTTCATGAACAGTCTGATATGCAGAATCAATAGATAGGATCGATTTCCTTGTTTTGGAAACAATAAAAGATAGATATCTCACACTGATACTATGACAATTGCATCCAAGTTGCAAAGATGTTAAAATAGAGAACATTGATTCAAACCTCTCAGATTAAAATCGCATAAAGATAAATTCATCCACATACTTGCCTTAACTCCTTAGATTATATCCATCCCGTATTTATTGAATCCACACGGGCAAATCTGTGTAAAATTATTAAGTCTATGTCTGCTGATTTTGTGAAGGAAATAAATCCATATGCATTTTCCTAGACTAACAGAGGATGAAAAAGATTATAAATGAAAATCTCATCCTTTTTCCCAAGTAATATGAATTTTACCTTAACCCCACCATACACCTTGGATAGGACTAATGCTAACTTAAAAGGTTCATCAAGGTAAGCGAAGTTGATGCTGCGGCATATTTGGCATTTTTGTTAAAGGTATATATATTCATTAGCAGCTGCAGAAATGAGGTAGTTGTAACTGATATTTCTAGGTGATATACCATTAATCTAAGAAGGGTGACTGTTGTAGGAGGCTGAGACAAACCCAAGACATATTGTTAAGGATCAAAGGAAATCACTTGTGAAAGAGAGTTTGTTGGGAAGCAACAACAGAATTTAAATGAATCAGCATGAAAAACGTCCCTCTCCTTGAACTGCGAAAAAATAAATCCAAGCCAACCATTTCCAGAATACAAAGTAGGTTTTAGAATGATGCAAGACTCATTCAAGATATCCATGCAAAAGATAACTGGAGTGCAGTTTAAATCATCCATGCTACAAAGCATAGCAAATACAAGTAAAATACGCAGTGAGATTGTTAAGAAGCAATAAAAGAATTTTAACAGCTAAAGGTGACAATCATCCATCATTTTTACCTTTAATTGAAAAATAATTTTAGAAAATCATATCCAGAAATCAATTTAGGTTTCAGAACAAAGCAGTTTCATTCAGATAAATCCATGCAAAATAACATAAGAGTTCAGGTTAAATTGTCCTTGGTACTCTGCTTCTTGATTACAAGTAAAATTGGCTAGTCCACTTCAACAGGTCAGTCCACATAGCCAGTAGACGGCAGCCTGTAGGCCAAGGTAGCTTTAACTAATTGTAATAACTAAATTTCTCACTCAGTTATTTCAGTTGGGAACACAACTCTGATTTTACCACTTTGAACCAATTTACTTCAAGAAAATGAGGTTAGATCTCATGTTAATACTTACTTATATGTCCGTCTAAAATGCAATATATGCATTCATTTTCAGCAGTCAATCAATCAGGTGTTTCACTGTGAATGATTTTGATTGTGAACTACTGGGTCAAAGAAAAACAAATTGTGTGTACGTAAACTATTGCATGCACAAAACTACATGTGGGGAGAGCATACATTAGGGGGACCGATAATAGTCCCTGTCCATGATTGCATCAGAATGTCATCAGCATCATCCATTCCATAGCTGACAGTTCCATCCCCAATTCCCTTTTCCCCTCTCTCGAGCTCTTCCAATAATCTGAAATTCCTAGGCACTGCAAATGTCCATTCAATCAAATAATCATAATAAATAGATGCATGCAGCATAAATACCAACTAAAATACTACATATTTTCTAATAGCAATGGCAAGAAGAAAGTTTTCCCCTAAAATTATTATATATTAACTAATGAAGATTGTCAATAACAATTAAAATATTAACTCCAGTACAACCACTTATTAAAAATGCACATAGAGGTTCAGCTGATGATGTGGAACGATGGAAAACAATATTTTAAACAGTAAATACAATAAAAGTGCCGTTGCAACCTACAGACATTGGCACTTTTTCCACATCAAAGTCTATCCTTTGCAGAGGAAAGCTAGCCAATCACAATTCTTGGGTTCTGCTATCAATGAAATTGGGTTCAAGTCGCACATATCATTTCATGCAAATGAATGACTAATACCATAGTAGATACCCCAAAACAAATATAAGTTTAATCATCATAATTTTTTGGTTTTTTTTTGTTCTTTTTGTGTATTTATCCTTTACTTTATAAAGGATACCTTCAGTTTTCATATTGTCAAATAACAACTTTACGGAAATTAACTATTGTAAGGAGTTAAGCTATTTCATTAAATATAGGAGAATATATGAGAAACAAAGACAGTAAAGATGTCTGGATTTAAAATCTATATATAATAGTTGTCAGAGTGAGATTACTTGTTACGGTGTAAGAAATATGTTCAAAATCCAAATAAAGCAGTTAACTGATAAATGGCAACTCTCGACAACTCATTGCTGGACTTGGCTGAAGTGCAGAGTGGCAATGAGGCTATAATACAGTAATTAAAGAGCAAAAACTTGCAACCAGGTAAAACCTTAAAGGGGAAGTACAGAGTTCCAAAGTCATGGATGCAACAATGTGTTGGTGGCCTTAGCCTAGGGGGAGAAAAAGGGGCTGTCTTGATAAGGAGCAGTAAGAACACAATAGAATCCAAAAGAAAGGAGAATTTAGTGGAAGAAAGAGGAAATGAAAATGGATTTGTAGGAAATTAGACTAGTACATAAATTCAAAGAAGAGATTACCAAGATTCACAGAGAAAAAGAATTTGGTCTAGAAGACAGTACAGAGAATACAGAGAAGATGTTCTGCAGACCTCACTCCTCACCAAGGAGGAAGCAGAAGACAGGCAAAATTCCCCTACAAGTCAAATAATACACACACGCGCGAGCGCACTACAGCTTGAATCCAAAAGCTCCTCGGCAAATATGCCCGTAGAAGCAACTCATCATGAATAACTGATACGTCCGTTGCCCATATTTAACTCCACATTTCTTTTTTTTTAGCATATGACCAAATCATTCAATAATCAGAGTATATATCACCGTTTGTTACGCAATACGACACAAGTGGTTCAAAGAACTTCAAAAACAAAATAAAAAACCGGCAGCACAAAAAATCTTCTAAAGCTAAAGATCCAAACAATAATTTCGCTTCATATTGTCACAATCAATAAACAAGATCGTGTATCATCGGCTTTAAAAAACTAAGAAAATCCAACCTTTTTACAGATCCACAATTGAAGCTCCAGCAATATACAAATTTGACCAAACAAGTAAAGCATATAATAAAAAACGGAGACTTACCCACAACTCTTGATTCTTCAGAGCCCATTTTCCGGAGTGTTAAATTAAGAAATTGAGTCCAACTGTGAGACTAAGTTAGCGTTAATCTGGTCACATACTCCTCAACTGGCGATGGAGATAAAAAGTACCCGGAGGTAGAGAAAGGAAATGATTTCGTGTTTCACGGTTTATAGTTGCTCTTGTGTGGCTGCTGATTACGACCTTTGATTTTGCGTTATTCTTATTTTGGGAATAATTTATAATTTAATTGTTAATACTTTTTTTATTTATAAAAGAAAAATTTTAGGCAAAGACTGGTTTGACAGCAGCGTAATCAATGAACTGACATTATGGTTTAAATTGAATTAAAATATAATAAATTAAATATTTATAAATTTTATAATAATATTTATATTTATTTACTAAAAAATTTAATTATAAATAATAAATTATTTATTTATACTTTAAGTGTTGCCCGTAGGTGGGGTTCTGAAATTGTTCAGTAAATCATTTTATGCATCGCTTGTTTCGTACTTGCCCCACCAAACATGCCACTATGTAATGTAACTATAAATAATAATTAGGTTTCTAACCAATTTATTTATCTATTATTAAAAATAAATTATGTAATTAAAAAGCTAAATTAATGAAGCATTCAACTAATTCAGTTATATTTTTAATGATTAATAAATGAAAGATTTGTGGTGAGGACAAATTATGCTCGAATTTATTATAATTATAGTTACTTTTTTAAAAAAAAATTAAAATAATATAATCTTTAAAAAATTATTTATACATAAAGTAATAATTTTAAAAAATTAATTATTTTTATTTATTTTGAATAAATTTATCTTCACATGACTACTTATTCTTAAAATATTATTAAATAATAAATAAATATTAATTTATTAAACAAAAATAGTTTAACTCAACGTAAATACATGTTTGTTTTTCATTACTTGAGCTCAATTTGTAGCATTGATATTTTTATTTATATAAAATTAGCTACTTTTTTAAATGTACATAATGAAATTAAATTTATTTACAATAAATTTTACATAAAATTGTAAATGATTTACAAATGTAAAATATAAAGAAATTACAAAAAAAATAGAGTGAAAAAGTAACAACTAAATTTAAAAAAAAATAATTTTTTTAAAAAATATAAATAAATTTTTTTTGAGGAAAATAGTTTTCCAACAAAACATTTTGTGCTCAGAATAATTTTTTGCTTAAAAAACTATTTCTCAATTTTTTTTTATTAACTATTAGTCTAAATTTATGCTTGAGAAGGAATAGTTCCTATTAGAGAAATCCTTGTTTGAAAAGATTTTTCACTTGAAAAATTATTTATAAGTAGAAAATAAATAAATTAAGAGCACATTTATCTTTTAATTAGTTGATTCAAAGTGATAGGGAATGTAAATTTAAATTTTAACAAAATTTGTTATAAGTGAATTACCACAAATTTAACGAGAGATGTTTGATAAATTTGTTTTTTAATATTAGTGAAATGGGTTAACTTAATTCTAATTTTTTTTTGATTGATCGTTACGTAAATGATTACCAAAATCAAAATAACCAAAATAATATCTTCATATATAATAGCGTGTGTATCAAATAAATATAATAGACTTCTATTCAGTACAGAAAAATGGAGAGCACGATGTTCGCTGCATAGATTTAATTTTGGTGCACTTTGAATAATTATATAGACTTTAAAGTAAATTAATGATAAGAGTTTTAATTTTTCATGGATTAATGATGTACTTTATATTAAAATACAAATATTTGGTAGGTGATCATTAATTCCCTATTACATTTTATAAATGTTTTCTTTTATGAAAGACATATCACCGTAAAAGGAAAGTGGGTAAGATGTATTTTTGGATTCTGAGAATAGCTGCCTTCTTAATTTTATTACATTACAAAAATAAATTACTTGCATAATCGAAATAACCCTATTTTTATTTTGAAAGTTTGTCACAAAAAAAAGAAAAAAAACCAAAAAAGAGTTTAGAAGTATTTTAACTGAATTTTAAATTTTTTCCATGGTAAGTTTCACTTGTTAAAAAAATGAAAACTCAATTCATAATAGAATATTGAGGATGAATGAAATTATAAAGAAAACAAATCATGGAAATCTTTATGCCAGAACAGTTGAAGAGCTTGCGCAAATCATGCCGATTGATCATATCACTGTAAACATATCTACGAATCTGTGTGTAATCCAAATACCATACAGCAAATATGTTAATGCCATATTGCATGAAAAACAATTTTAATTTGTGCAGAAAATTAAGAAAAATGCAGAACGGAAGCGGAGATTCATCACCTTAACGTGCTTGTGGCGATTATGGGTCAGGAATACATTGAGGCTAACATGTAAACGTAAACTCTCCTATTATAGTCATGCTATTTTTCAAATGTTTCATGTTCATCATGTAAAGAGTATCATCATCTATCTAGAGTGGTAAGGCTTCTTTCAATATATAACTATTCTTTTCAAAATTGAGAATTATTCTCAAATTTCAAAGCCAGTTCTTAAAATTCTGCCTTGTCCAAATGTCGTTATTCAAAATTCCTACGAGAATATTGTTATATAGTTTTGTATGTTTTGTATCACAAATACAAAAAACTATAAGAACTTAAAGTATTAGTTAGTGTTTCGCATTTTTTTTTAAATAATTTAAATAATAACAATCAAACACTTTAAATATTATTTAAATACTAATCGTATTAATTCTCGCTATTTAATTTAAGTTTTATACTCA
Organism: Xylocarpus granatum; assembly: GCA_019650275.1. Lineage (NCBI taxonomy): Eukaryota > Viridiplantae > Streptophyta > Magnoliopsida > Sapindales > Meliaceae > Xylocarpus > Xylocarpus granatum. Next base: position 246,335 of record BNST01002960.1, read on the forward strand.
AGTTAGGACTCATAAATTTTATTAGATTTTTAATAAATTAAAATCATTAAAAAATTAAATTTTTATTAAAATTAATTAACTTTACATAAGACATTTTAGTTCATTAATTCAATAAATAAAAAAAAATATTTTTTTTTATTATTTCACGTGAGACTTGATTCATTTTTCATGCTATAACTTTAAATACCTTACATAATAAAAATTTTGATATCGTAAACTAGTTAAATCAGAACCATAATACTTTTTGAAAATGTATCTCTTATTTGAATTTTACATTATAAAAATCTTGATTCAGAATAAATATGCACCTATGAACCATGAACCATGTAACTGAATTATATCATATAATAAATGACAAAAGTGAAATAGACTTATTATATTATTAATGATACACTTGTTTTACCCAAGATTGCCTTTTTATCTGTTCCCATTAATTTTTGAATTCATAAAATTAATGTGATTGAAGAGATTTGACATTGAATGTCTGTCAAATGTTGTTTGAACGCCAAACACACATCATTTTACTTATTCATGGACTACAATTTTAAGATTCGATATTAAAAATAAAAATAAATAAAATCTCGAAAGTATACAAGAATCTCTGCACCTGCTACGTGCTAATCAATCTCAAGAAAATCACTCCAAATAATCGGAAGGTTGTTGGTAACACATTGTTTTAGTTGGATCAGAGAAACTAAAAAGAAAATATTGTATTTTTAACCTCCAATCTCGAAATAATCATTCACTTTCTCAATTCGTCATCAGCAACAGACATCATTCATGAACACAGAATTTTACTACAGAGCCAAAGAAGTTAAACATTAAACAGTTTTGAGGATGCCAAATTGGAGTCAAGGGTTTAGTCGACTCAGGCATCACCAAAATTCCTCGTATTTTCATCCAACCTTCAGACACGCTTTACCATGACATTGATTTCATTCCGATCATCGATTTAGCTGGTATGAACACTGACCAGCGACGGGCGATTGTTTCAAAAGATTGCTCGTGCGTCCCGTGAACTGGGGTTTTTCAAGATTGTTAATCTCGGGATTGGAGTGGATGTTCTGGAGCGCGTGATGGACCTGTTCAAGGTTTTCATGAACTTCCGACGGAAGTCAAGGCGCAGTTTTATCGGAGAGACATGAGCGCTGGGATATCTTTCTATTCCAACCTCGATGTGTTTCATTCTATAGCTGCCTGCTGCAGGTAGAATAACTAGATTTTTTTATTTCTAAAATTTAGTAGAATAATATGCTATTAAAGATTATTTCATTGGATGGTAATTTAAATTTATCGTTTTTACCGATAATTAGAATTTTCTAAAGTACTAAATAGGCATCTTTAATCTAAAGTTATATAGTAAATAGCCGTACAAACCAGCCTGAAGTATTTGAGATAGTATTGAAAGCTTTTGGATTTAAAAGCGTTTATGGAAAAGCACTTTCAAAGTATCAACTTAATTCCAAAATGCTCTCTGTGAAAACGCACCTTAAGTGCAATATATCCACTGGATAATTTTCTTATACCTAAAAGCACAATCATGGTTTAAATAAAATACAAACCTGAGAAGAGGGTTTTCTCCCAAATTCGTGATAAATAAAACCTAACCTTGAGAAAAAAATAGATGAAATTGCTTAATATTGCAGGGATACCCTGCAAATAAGACTGAGTCCACCTTACTAGAGTGGTGAAATTCCTGAAGTGTGTCGTGGAAGCACCATGTGAAACAGCTCGGAGAGATTTTGTTTGGGCTGTTGTGCGAAGGACTGGGATTGGAGACAGAGAGGTTGAAGGAGATGACTTTCACTGATGGAAGGATGCTGGTGGGAAATTGTTATCCATACTGTCCACAGCCTGAATTGACGGTGGGTATTGCGTCTCACAATGATCCAGGAGCGTTAGCTATTTTGTTGCAAGATGATACATCTGGGCTGCAGGTTACGTGCGGTGAGGATTGGGTGGATTTTAGACCTGTTCCCGGAGCCCTTGTTGTTAACAGTGGGGATTTACTTCAGGTAAATAAATTTTAAGTTTCAAATGCTGGCTAGATCACGGGTAACCCCATTTTTACCCCAAGTTTTCCACCTTGTAATTCATTCTGTTCCAGATTTTGTCCAACGATGAATACAGAAGCGTGGAGCACAGAGGTTTGGCAAATTCGTCCCGAAAATCACGAGCCTCAGTTGTTGTTTTCTTCAGTCCAGGAGAAAGGAATCGTTTGTTTGGACCATTACCTGAGCTAATATCGACACAGAAGCCAGCTCTTTTTCGGCAGTTTATGCATACAGATTGTATAAAAAGGTTCCAAGCGAAGAAGTTAGATGGAAAAACATTAGTGAATTTCTACAGATTGCAGACACACAGTAAAAAGGACTAATATCAATGTAATGTGCCTCTGTTAATAGTGTGTTTTTTGATTGCAATACTCATGAAATCTGAGCAACACCGGAGAGGACCGGAACCATTCAACCGTAGATGAAGGCTTCGATAACTGTACCATGTGAACAAGGCGTTTGAATTTTGTCTGGGCGAATAGCCTGTTATGACTAATTTTCTTGCATTGAAAAATCATCGTAGAAGAATGAGGTTCAATTCTTGATTCAGTTTCGTTGTTCTGGGCATCTGTTTCATTAAACATCCTGCTATTTCTTGCAACATCAAGAATTTTTATTTTTTAGAATTTGATTCATTACGATTATGAGAACGTGACGTTAATGTCAATCAATGTCTAAATGAAAAGAGTATTCAACAGGATAAAATGAACCATCTCATTTATTAACATACATATCTGCTTCTTTATTATTGAACGTAGAACAACTTATGACTAATACAGTGACTATTTTTCATGTAATTCAGTACCTCTGTTAATAGATAAATCAATGAATCTACTTCAATTTTCATACCAAACCTCATTGATTTGCTATATATACATAATGAAATTCGTGGTAATCACTAATTTTAGAATTTTTATATGAACATATAATTATAAGGATTAAAGTAGAGTGATATCCCAAATTCATAAAAATTAAATATGGTATTTAATGTGTACTTAAAACTAGTCACTATTATTTAAAAGATATTTTCTATACCCAAAAATTAATAGTTTTCTTACTTTCTCCAGGCCAATATTGTAGCAAATAGGAAGGATTTACGCAATTTGAGAATCCTTACTTTCGATGCAAGAAGTGTCAAAAATAAAAAAGTTTATGCGATTTGGGAAACTTAGTTGCATGAACAATCAAAATAATATTTTAGCGCTGGACTAATCCTTGAGCAATGAACAGTTACATAAACAATACTCTGCAAAAAACTATATAAATATTCAAAAAGTTTAACCTAATTTTAGGGATAGTTTCTTTATATTTTTTAATGTTTTTCTGAGCAGAAATTTTATTTTCTAAATTTATTGAGAGTATTATTCATTTTTTTAGAAAAAAACACAAATTAAATTTTTGCGAGTGAAATTTAAGTAGATGTTTTCTTTTGAGATATTTTTAAATTTTTATAAATTCAACTGTAAAGCCTTTACAATTGTAATTGTTATTGGTGGGTAGAAGTTTTAATCTTACAAATATATCATTTAAGAATTATATCGAGAAAAAAAAATTAAAATTTTAAAAATAAAATAATTCAAAATCAATCACTCAAAGGAGATAATCGAATTGAATTATAAAATTTTTATAAAAAAATTATTATTTATAAAAAAAATTTATTAATAGAATATTTTAGTAATTTTTATTATTAATTCAAAATATTTTTAAATCTTATTTTAAAAAATTTTTTTTAAAAATTTTTTTAATAATAAATTATCATGCATGATTTCACTTTTATTATTTTATTAATCATTAATTGAATTTGTTATTAAATTTATTTGTGGTAAGTTCAAGTTAATTAAGTAAAAATTATTTATTTTTTTATTAATTTAAAACATAATATATTTTAATTTATTATTTTTAATTTTTCTTATAAGCATCTTACATCCCTCCACAGGCAATTTTTCAAGTGGCATCAAAATCAAGAGGTTATGGATTCAAGTGGCAGGAGTGTCATCATAGGAGAAGATTTGTCGTCGTTCCACAATACTACTCTATGCCAATGACTGTTGCTCTTACGCGGAGTTCTACAAACCTTGCAAAATTTTATATCAAGCATCATAAAAGACTTGAGTTATACTCTTCTGCCATCAATTAGTTTTGAAAAGAGTAACAGTTTAATAATTCAACAATTTGTCTAGTGATAAACTTTGCCAATCCTAAATTTTCAAGCTAAATATGGCCAAGTACTCTAGTTTTTCTTTTCTCCAAGTAATACTAAAAAGTTTCCTTTTTCTCTTCTTTATGCTTCATAATTACTAAAGAATCACTGTCAAAGTCTACCTAACTTAACGTAGAAGAAGCTACTACTATTCCATGGTAGCCTAACGAAAACAAACAAGCAAACAGACAAAGTTGGAGGGGCCAACACCAAAACATTATTAGCTTCTGCCCCTTGACATTTTTGCAAATTATTGCGCACTCTACTCTTTTTCTTGTCATCTCTCTCTTTTTCCACACACTTCTTTGGAGTGTTACAATGATCAAAGCAACGTCATTTGTGGCATTTAAGGCCTCTCTTTTCTCTTTCTATAAAATACTTGTCCATTGAAACAAGTTAATGATTTTGCTGTTTCATTCATTCATTCATTCAATTAGTTCTTGTTGTATCCCCCTGCCTTTTGTATCATAAATACATAGAATGATTTTTTTCAGTATTTTTATTTACTCGTCATTTCAGTACAAGTGAGGATACAAATATGCTTCAAAAGAAATGGTTCTTTTATATATCTTGTGAGTAAAAGAAGAGAAAATGTTTATCAAACTGTTCCTTGGTTGCTGGGGTTCCCAAATTCAGACGCAAACTTCATTTCGTGGCTTCTCTTTTCGCTTTCTATAGAATCCGTGCCCTTTGAAAAACAAGTTTGTTGGACTGCGTTTGTAGCTTCTTTTGAATGAAAAGACTGAAACTTCTTGTTCTCTTGCTGATCGATACAAAATATTTTATGCAAATTAAAGTGACATAAACTAAATAAATAACTTCTTTTCATCCACCAATTGATTTTCTGATGAATTAAAAACTGGATTTTAGAAAATCTGTTTTAATAATTGTTTGTAAAAATAATAAATAATTAATCTGAATGTTAATATCTGCAGAAAAACAACTGGATTTCGCATACAAAATGCCTTGACAATGACACTGGATGTTAAACACTTGCACGTATTTTCTTTCTTACTTTTTCCTGCAAGCGGGACCTGCTTGATGAAAAATCAAATTAAAAGAAGTCCTTGCTCTTTATATTCCTTATGTCTAATCTCCAAACCATCAATTTTTTTCTTAATCCAAAATCTAAAGCTGCAATTATGACCACAGAATTCTACGATAGAGCCGTGGATGTTAAACACTTCGACGATTCCAAGATCGGGGTGAAAGGTTTGGTCGACTCCGGCATCACCGCCATTCCCCGCTTCTTCATCCACCCACCTGCAACACTTTCCGACCTCAAACCCAAGTCAAGCACACCACCTGACCTCGATGTCATTCCTACCATAGATTTATCTGGCGTTCACTCCGACCTGCTGCGACCGGCGATTGTGGAAAAGATTGCACGTGCCTCGCGCGAGCTGGGGTTCTTTCAGATTGTGAATCACGGGATTGGAGTCGAGTCTTTGGAGCGTCTGATCGGAGCTATCAAGGGGTTTCATGAACAGCCGATGGAGATAAAGGCGCAGTTTTACCGTAGAGAGACGAGCAAAGGCGTATCGTTCCTATCTAACATTGATTTATTTCACTCTAAAGCTGCTAGCTGGAGGTATGACAAAAATTTCTGTAATGAAGTGATTAATGGCATTCGCTAAAGCGCTTTTTATATTTCTCAGGAAGAGCTTTTCAGAACAAAATCTATGCTTTTAATTTCGGAACCTATAGGAGTTGACAATTGAATTGCTTACTTTTACAGGGATACGCTGCAGGTGAAGCTCGGTCCAACCCTTGCAGATCTTGACGAAATACCTGAAATATGTAGAGAAGAGGTGGTGGGGTGGAACAAGCACGTCAAACAGCTAGCAGAGCTTTTGTTTGGGCTTCTTTGTGAAGGGCTGGGATTGGCGACGGAGAGGCTGAAGGAGATGAGCTTCTTGGAAGGGAGGATGATGGTTGGCCACTACTATCCCTACTGTCCACAACCTGATCTGACGGTGGGGATCACGTCTCATACTGATCCAGGACCGCTGACGATTCTGTTGCAGGATGATAAAGGTGGGTTGCAGGTTAAGTATGGCGAGGATTGGGTTCCTGTTAAAACTGTCCCCGGTGCGCTTGTTATTAACATCGGGGATATTCTTCAGGTACACGAGTTTTTGAGTTTTATAATGTTATTATACCATGCAATTACTGCTAAAGTTTCAGGTTTCAGATCTAATGCTCTCGATCCTTCTCTTTTTTTCCAGATAATGTCAAATGATGAATACAAAAGCGTGGAGCATAGAGTGTTGGCGAATTCATCCCCAAAACCACGTGTCTCTGTCGCGGCATTTTTCAGCCCAGGCGAGAGGGATAGCATGTATGGACCATTTCCGGAGATAATATCGCCGGAGAAGCCAGCTCGATTTCGGAAGTTCTCTTATATAGACTATGTAACAAGGTTCTTCAGCAAGCAGTTGGACGGAAAAACATTGGTAAATTATTATAGACTCAAGAAAGACTAAGTAATAATGAGGAACATCAACTCAAGATAATATTAAACTTTATTTTGTTATGTAACAATATTTCAAACTGTTGGTCTTACGTATCTTAAACTCTGGTTTGTAATGATATTATTCAATAATTAAAATGAATAATAGCAGTAACACCTGCCTGTGTGTGTAATATTGATTATCATTATTCCAATGCCAAATACAGAATCATAAAAAGTGAATAATTTTACAATTTTAAGGGTTTTTTTTTGTTCTAATAATTATAGTATGAATAGAATTTTTTTTATGATGCAAAATATTAAATTGTGGAGAATTACTTTGGGTAAAATAATAAAATATATAAGCTCCTTTTAAATTATTAAAGAAAATAAAACCATTTTTAAATTACTAGTGGTAAGCAGTTGTTGTTGGTATCTATTTAAAATTTTACTTTATGAAAAATATATATATATATATATATATATATATGAAGTTATTTATTATGAATATGCTTATTTGATATTTTTTAAATTTTTAAATTACTTATGTACACATAAAATAAAAAATTTTAAAAACAAAGTGATTTGAATAATTATAGTTCTATACATAACACGAAATTTATTCTTTAGTTATTTTTATTAAAATTGTACATATTTGACTATTTGGATAATGACAATAAATCGAGATTTTTTTCACGAAAATTTTGTACATATTTTTTTAATTGCTTGATGAAAAATCAAATTAAAAGAAGAAGTCCATGCTCTTTTTATTTTGTATATCAAACAGCAAAACCATACTTTTTTCTTAATTGAAATATTAAAGCTGCAATTACAACCAAAGAATTACTATTTACAAGTTTTTGTACAAATATATAGATTTTAATAAATATCAAACCCAACGAAATTTTTTTTCATTTTTTAAGATGAAATTAATAATATTATTTGTAGAACCAACAAAATCATATAATGAGTTTTTTTAAAAATACTCAAAAGATTTAATAAGCAAATTAAATTAATCAATTTGATTCAATTTTTAAAAAATTATAAACACCTTTAGATATTAATTAAACTATATATGTTAGAGATTGCAAAATAGTCTTTTTTTTCATATATGTGAATTGAAAAAATGCACGTGAAAGACATTATTTTAGAAAAATTTTAAAAATAATTTTATTTTAACTTCTCTTAATATTTTTAATCAATTATAATGCATTCTTATTAAAATAATTATTTTAGATAATTTTACCTTCAAACTTTTATTTTTACACACATTCCATCTTTATATTAGCAACAATATTTCGTTAATTCTCAAATTTTAAGTTATTATTCAAGTTTTTAACAAATCATGCAATGGTATAAAGTAAAAATTTTGACATTTTATCTACAAATTAAATGAAAAATATATTTTTACGTATTATTTATTTTGTTAAGTTTTAAATAATTTTAAAATATATAAATATTACTATAAAATTTATTATGATTTTATAAGATTTAATTTGAGTTATAACTAAAATATTTTATTTGTTAAATCACTTGCTATTGTGATTTGGCCAGAAATTTAATCGAAATATGTATTTTTGACAAAGTAAAGAGACACTATAGTTACCTTGGTGTAACATAAACCAGCAAACAAGCAAAAACAATACAGAAGCCAAAAACGATAATAAGGACCATAGCAAAAGGGAAAAGAAAATACCTATAATTAACAAAACTAATAACCTCATATCAAACCTTAAACACGTTATAAGACTGTACCAAAATTAAGACACGCAATACGAATTCCATTTGCTTCCTTTGAACCCAACTCCTCATTTTTATTGTTAAAAGGGTTTGCATCTCCATCGAACTACCCTCTTTTGATCAAGTCCACCTACTCAGGCCACGGATGAAAAATCTGAATCCTTGATTCAATTCCTCTATTAGGTCCAGCAAAATTGGAGGGTTCTCGAGTTCCTGAAGATGATTAGGCATTTTGGTTTGTGGGTTTTGAGGATTGTAGCTCTTCTAAATCATTTTGAAAATAAAACCTAAATTTGAATGCGGGTCTAGTGTTTTTTGTGAGATTGTGGAGATGTGAAACGTTTGTCACCGTAATTGCTACTTGTTGGCGGGCAAAATGATCCGATTCATGCAGATCGGGCTGGGTCTCAGGTTTGGGTTTAACATCATCGGCCTAAGTTTGCACTTAGAAATTTTAAATTTGGGTCATTCATTACTTACTTGATGAACATGATGCAAAATTTAATTTTGTTACATCAACCAAACTCAAACCCAACTTTATCACACTAATAAAAACAAAGAAGAGTCTTATTTTCTATTTTTTTTAATGATTATATCTTTTATATGTAACCTTTGATTTGTGGAAGATATCTTATAATTTTTATTAAAATACTATTTATTAAAGATTTTTTAAGGTGTTTATTTCATTAAATTGTTCATTTGAGATTAACTTATAGATGGGTTATGGTTTTTTCAGAAACATTTACAAAATTATTCATTAAAAAATGTATTGATATTCTTAAGTTTTATATTTTATTTACACTGTTTTCATACCTTTAATATTTATAAATTTTACTTTATTACATAAAACTTCATTGCATTAAAATAAGAAAATATGATAATTGTATTTATGTTAAAAATTGATCTTACCCAAGCTTGTTATGGCTGGTAACCTTCTTTTTTTTTCTGAAGGGAAACTGCAAATACAGGTACAAAATTTGGGGTTGTGGAAGCAAAAAGGTGCCCATAATTGATAGAATAGTGTTTGATTGTTGAAATTAGGCAGACAAGATTTAATTTCTTGAAGGATATTAAGCCATCAGATACATTATTGGATGAACCCGACAACTAATCATAAGTAAGACCCACTTCAATTGATGCGTTTCTTCTTGGTTTTTGTCGTTAATGCAAAGATTAGAGCATTAAAGTAAATATTATGTACTTATGTTTTAAGAGACATGTATCACAACAAAATAGTGATTTGGTTGTGTGAATTGAAAATGGACTGTGTTAAATTTTATTTAACATTATATTACATTTTAAGTACTAATTTTATGTTTAACATTGTATTGTAACTATTTTTAAGAGCATAATAAAAGAGAAAAGAAAAGTGCTTTTCAAGGAGAGCAAAGCCATGCAAGCAGAGGAAATAGAGAGAAAATTTTTCATGGATTCAATTTTCCGAAAGGCCATGAAAGCAGACAATCGGGATAAAAATTTTGTAACAGTAAAACTATTTGGTAAATATTAACTTGAATTTTATAGTTAATATTTACCATTTTGATTGATAACGATCCTATTGTTTTATACCATTTAAATTTTCCAACAGATTTTGACGTAACCTTTTTATATGTACAGTTTAATTTAACTTGGTCTTCTACTATAGAGAACAAGGCAGCTGCAAATTTTCTTCCTTGTGTTTCGGCTGAGATGATGCTAATCGTTCCACTAATATGTCCAAGGCTTCCGTCATCCACCAATGGCGACAGACTTTCCTAGCTTCAGCTACATTCATCTGTAACAAAAATAATACACACAAATTTAATTTAATTAAGAAACTATATATGAATATGCACAAATTTAATTAAAAATATACTGCAGTAATTAATTGGGAAATTAATTATTGAACTTACCCAGATTCTTTGCCTGACATTTTTCTCTGGCCATAGTTCAAGTTGTTCCTTTACAAGCAAAGGGAACATATACCCTTCATAAAATGTGCCATTGCGTTTGCTTAAAAAATTCCATTTGCCCAATTCATGCTGCCATGTCCAGATTGGAGTCATAAAACCAAAAAAGATTAGTCACTGCAAACAAGGAATCACTGCAAATGAGAAAAAAAAATCATTCGTATATACATATAGACATACACACACTAACCTCAACTTTGCCAATAACCCCAGCTTCTTCTATTGATTCTCTTAAAGCAGCTTCTTCCAGAGATTCATCAAGTTCCCAGCCGCCCTGATAATAAAATAATTGAATATTGATGTTAATGCATAATAGTCGTGATCCTTTTCATGCCTCTTTCCAGGAAAATATCCTATGCATACCTTAGGGAACATCATTCCTTGACCTTTCTGTGAAGTGATGATAAGAACTTCCAATTCATCACTGATTTCACCATCTTCCCCACTTCTATACCGATAAGGTATACATCTGCAAATTCAAAACACATCCAAAATTTAAAAGCCTAACAACAAATATCAAAATCTCTTCTTTCCAACACACAAACAAGATCATGAACTTACCCTACAACCTGGCGGCGACCCATATTGTTATATCTCTGTGATTGCCTTCCTGTGCGAGAAACTAGGCAAATAGCAGCCATCTCCGAGATAAAATTTGCAGAAAACTTTATGGAGAAGAAGAAAACAGATTGGATTTATAAGAACAACTCACAGCCAGTACGGGACACAGTTTGTTTCTCTAGTGGATTAGGAAAAAAGGACTATATTGAATTGTTAGTGCTAATTTGGGAGAGGAAGAATAGATAAGCGAACGGATATGAAAAGGAAATACGAGAGAAGAGTCGACAAAACAAAGCGGCTATATATAGAGATTATTGAAACTGAAATATCTGAAGGGAAGACCAATATGAAACAAAAGCGAGTGAAAATAACAACACCGTGTGATTGGCGCTGCGTGTGCTTAGCTGCTGCTAGCTGCTGCTTGCGTGTGTAAAGGTATGTGACAATATCATCGGCCAATTAAATACAAATGTATATATATATATATATATATATATATATATATGTATAATTTTATATTACAAGCTGAGCTTCTGTGTCGTTTCCTTAAAAAGGGCGTTTTATTTGTTTACTTTCGTTTTGTTTTAGTCCACGCGGAGAGGTTGATAATTAGCATACATAAATGATGATTTGACGGTGGTTGACCTCGGAGAAAATGCTCACGTGCGCGATCATGGCAGCATCTTCTTTGTTTGGGAAGGTAAACCGAGTGATTGAGCGACTAATAATGAATAATCAAATTATTATACGGATTAGAAATTAAGTTTATGTTTGTGATGATCTATTTGTGATTAATGTTAAAAATATAACAATTAAAGTGATGGGTAAATATATGACCTGACTCATAAATAAGATATTCTTAAACTTAAATGTGTAAATTCTATGGATATAAATGATTTTATCCTGACTAAATTCTGTTTATTTTAATTCCACTTATTTTAGAATTTTTATTTTTATTTTTTTAAAATTTTTGAGATCGTAAAACTCGTCAAATTTTACTTATTTTTAGTTTAATTTTTTACATTTTTAATTAAAATATGTTATTAAATTTATATTTAAATACTATTATATTAATATTAAAAGTTTTTATCTAAAAATTTAAATATTGGATGAAATTTATAATGTTTATATAAATTTTTTTAATGGGTTATGTCGTAATATATCCAAATGATTTTTTAATGTATTGTATTGTATTTTTTAAGAATCTTTTAAATATGATTCTTAAGTTGATTATTATAATGATAGAGTTAAATATTTTGGCAAAAATTTTGAAAATCATTCATTTTGAATTTAATATTTAAGAGATATTTTAGAGTGCAAATTGGAGACAAACTTTAAAATATAATTACCCACAGAATATGTAATAGGTAACACCATAATGGTTGGTACTTTTAATGTTCCTTATATTTAATGAAAGCTCGGTTTTACACCAACCCACCAAAGAGGAAAATTTTATTGAAAAAAAAATTATAGAAGTGTCCCACATTTATGTCATTTAGCAATGGAGAAGTTTCTTAGACCTTCAATTACAAACTAAATTCACTGAATCTTGAAACACTTGAAAAAACACATACTATAAAGAGGAAAAAGTACAAATATGAAATATAGACTTATCAATTCTTATTAATTTATATGTGTTATATTCTCTATTTCAAAAAAAGAAAATTAGAATTTTCGTTTTACAACCGTGTTTCGTTAAACAAATTTGAATAGTTTAGATGTATAATATTCTTTCTGTTAATTATATATTACGTGTATTTTTTTATATTTGTACTTTATTAATATAAATAAGGTAAAAGATGTGAATAGTTAATTTTCTTTTTAATTTTATTGCATGATAAGTATATCAAAAACAAGAAATAAATTAACTTACAAAATTTATGTCACAACTAGACAATAGACTTTATATTAAGCCAAACTTCTAAGCTTAATATTTGTTTCCCGACACTTGGAAATGGCACTAGATTCAAAAATTGCCACAACCTGTGAACATCTACAGGAGGGTTTCTCTCTCTTTTTCCTGAATACGGCTTTGTATTAACCAATACCATGTTCTTTTATTTGTTCTCACCCTTTTCCTTGGAAGAGTATTGGACTTCCTATGAAATTAGATAGACCTCAGATAAACATTCGAATTCATCACAAATTCACAATTCCTTCCAAAAGAATAAATTAAGGGTTTGATCCATCCATTTATGCTAAGACGTTTTACCGTTTTTATTTCAATTTATGATTTCAATTGAAATGGAAACAACTTGTGTCTTCTCCTTGTATTTGTCAACTAATCACATGTTCACACGCTTTGTGTTCACTTCTATTTCTCTTGAATATAGTGAGTCATAGTTAGCGAGCCATGTTTTTTTTTCCAACTACGCATGCCCAATTGCTTGAGCCAAATTGGTTGGTCATATTTGACCACAATAACAAAGTATCTCTAAATAAGAACCAAATTCAAATTCACCACTTGCAACTTGCGCGAGTCATCGCATACCATGTACTCTGTCAGGGAAGAAGGCACAATGAGGAAAAATAATAATAATTGAGATTTAGAATTGTAAAATTATAAAACTTGGACGGTGCAACTCAATATACACATACACATGCATCTGTATTTGATAAAATAGGAATAAAAGATGTTATTCAAAATTATGTAATATTATTTATTTTTTTAATTAAATAATATTTGTCAATTTTTAAAACAAATATATTAATATAAATTTATATTTTACAAAATAATAAATAAAATTAACAATGTTTGGATTATTTTTAATACATGATAGTATAAAAAAAAATTATTTGTGAGATAAAAAGTAATTCTATGCACTAATTAACATCTTATATAGTAACAAAGAAATAATGATTGAAGTTACATTTAATTCAAATTAATTCCACCGAGTACTAACAACAAAGTTAACAAAAAAGAACATATAAACAAACTTACTAATCAAGGAACATGATTGATGAAATATATGTACAGTTCAAATTAGTGCCATTAAGGAACTCACAACAGAGTTAAAAGGATAAGACCCAAGAAAAAACAAATATACACATTGATGAAGAAACCATGATTGATGGTATAAAATACAAATCAATAATATATATATATATATATATATAAGCACCAACCAAATCAAATTGATAACCAAATCAATAATTTTTAATTATAGATTCTAAAGCTATATTGAAACATCCAAGATACTCCAAATCGAAGCAAATCAACAAAAGTTTACATCTTCAACAACTTATTCCAAGAAGTTCTATGAAAACAAACAATAAAAAAATGTAGCAAGATGGTTTTTTTAAAAAAACAAGGATTTGTCGCCCTCAAAGGAAGACTCGTGTGTCGTTTGATTTGAAATGGTGGGACTCTAAATCACATGGAGTGGAAAATGCACACATCGCTGCGCCCACTACTTGAGAACTTATTCTCTCTCTTTCTTCATTTTTCTACAAATATATATCATTTTTTAAAAGACTTAGAAGCTAGCTCTTATGACTACATGATAGAGCAGTTGGTCATTATCTAGTTTAATTTTCTTTGATAGTAACCTCCATGTGATTTATATTGTTTTCATTTTGTCTATCTCTAGAAGTTATTAAATATATAATATTATATATATATATATATATATATATATATATATATATATTGGATATTAACAGATAAGTTCTCAAATTTTAATAAACTAAAATATGCTTAAATTATTTTTAATTAAATAAGTCTACAGCATTATTAAACATTAGTAAGTATTTAAATTTTTAAAGATATAAACTGTTCATAAATACCTTAATTTTGACTTTATTTATAATTTTAGCGGTAAAATCTTGTTTATACCCTTTAAAATTTTAACAATTACTCACACTTAAACCATCAAGGAAAAGTTTTAGAAAGAGGTCTGAAGTACTAATTTATTCAACTGATAGAATACTTGGTAAGGATAAAATATCTTGGAGTGATAAATACAGAATTTAGGGTTCAAAAACTCAGGTCACACCAAGTTAAGAAGGAGAGTTGAGTTTATTTTCTTTTAATATGTAGAAAAAAACAAAATAATATCAATAACTTATTTATTAAAAACAATCAAAATGAATCTCGATTTATAATTTCTCAAATGTCTAGGAACTTACCAGTTATTTTTCCTGCATATTATATTAATAATCCAATTGTTTAGTATTTGAAAATTAAAGTTTTACTATTCTTATCATATTGGTGGCCAAAAATGAATTATAGTATTCAAAGGAATTTGTTTTTATTTTGTAGGACAAATCTGTGGGGGAGGTTGAGGAGCAGATGGTTTACATTTCCAAGGAATAATAATCAAACAATTTCGAGATGTTTGGAGGGTGGAATAGGAATTAATTAATGATTTTACTTGCTTAGGACAGGAGATGGTCAAATTTGAACAGTTTCATTTTGCATTCCAATCAAAGTAAGCCACATGGATGTGACGGGAGAATCATAATTAATTTAATATTGTACTCAACAAATTGTGCATTATCGAAAAGAAATAAAACATTAATCTAATCATTAAGCAACAAAAGATGAGCTGAAATGTTTGACCCCGTTTGCACATGATTGAAAATATGTTCACTTGACATATCTCTAATTCGTGGAGGTATATGCACTAGAAATCTAATAAAAAAAATGAGAAAACATGTAGAAAATAATTGATGGTTTGATATTGATCGCAAACATATTTTTTTATTATTTATAAAAAAATTATTTTTAATTAAATTTTGTATTAAATAAATAAATAATTTTTTAAAAAATTATACTAAGCAAGCAAATCTATACATTTTCCTATTTATACATTGGTATTAATGTTTTTCAAACATTTGTATATACATTTTCAAAATAAAAAATATCAAATTAAAACATCAATCTTGTTTTAGGAACAAATTAATAAGCTTCATTGAAAAACACAACTGCCTGTGCCCTAAACATTTGTACATGCATGTGTCTAGCTAGAGTGGAAAATCTTGACAAAGTAAAGCCTTACCAACAACATTTTCCTGTGCAACAAAATTGACTCTCAAACCAACATGAATAATTTTCAATTTTTTTATTGTAATTTTTAATATTTTTTTGATATAATATAATTTATAGTTTATGAATGATATTTAAAATTTTTAAAAATATAATAAAAAAATAAAATTTATAATAAAAATATTTAAAAAATTATACCATAAAATTTATATACCACAAATAATTCTTAAATATTTTTCACGATACTTAATTTTGTATAATATTATATATTTTATTTTCATACTCTGTCCCACGTACACCAAACTTTCCACCACTAGAAGCAAAAAGTTAATCAATTTAATTCTAATTTAATCTATGTTTACACTACGTAAGATGATTTAATAACTACATAACTAATCCAAAAGGTCTTGATCCAATGTATCACTTGCACAATTTTACAGCACTTTGCTAATTCATCCATTAATTTTAAACAAATAAGATAATGTCCTCACTCTCTTTTTTGTTATATATTTTTTTACGCGAAAGGTTTGCATGATTTTCTATTAAATTAAGTTTAAAAGTATTCCAAATATACCCAGCATAAGTTAGGAAAAAAATAAATATTCATGAATGATTGGTGTTGTAAATTGATTTGGAAGATTAAATATGTTTTCTCTCAAAGTTGTATAGAAATTTTAGAAGTCCTAGTTTAAATGGTATGATCATTTAAATTCAAAGTTTATGATTGTCTAATCCAATAGTTTAATAGTATTTGTCTTAATATAATTTAAAGTGATTCAATGAACTCAGTTCAGCTTTATTCTTGAAAGCAAAAATTACAAATTCTCATAATCATATCTCCACAGTCAATCTTTCAAACGATATAAGATGTTATAATCTACTTCCTTAATGGGTACAAATTGATTATGACATAATTTATGATGACTTAGTCTAACTAATTCTTACAATAACACAACAAGTTGAAATTCTATTTTTTTATAATTTTGTTCTTAAAATTAAAAATAAATTTTTAACTTAAAAGATTTCGTACTAATTAAGAAAAGATATGATATTTATAAATATATCACAAAATAATATGAGATATTATATTTTAGAACGTGAAGATGTTGAAAGAAATTAGAATAATATACGTAAATATATATTTGCATGGAGACTGGAGAGTAAGGAAGACCAATAACATTGGGATAAATTGTTTTAGTTTTCAGCAGGCGCAGCAAATGGAAAGGGTCTTCATCCTGTGGGTTCTAATTTGTTTCTGGATCAGTTTGCTGTGTCATCTTTGCACAGAAAAGTCTTAACTTAATTTGCTGTGTCATCTTTGCACAGAAAAGTCTTAATTTTAAATAAATTTAAAACCCCTTTTGGATAAGGGAAGAAGAACATGTGGTACACAAATTGTGTCGCTCCTGATAGTGAAATTCAATGATTTTGAAATGCATGACAGGGAAATAATTGTGAACCAGAATCCGTGGGCTACTTTGTGACCCATCTCCATAAACATCTTGCTGCTGGAAAATGCTTTTCTCTTTTCTTTTTTTTTCTTTTTTTTTAATTTATATATATAAGAAAGTTATGCTAACAATTCTTTGTATATTTTCATCGTTCTCTTCATTGAAGCCTTTATTAAATCGATAATTTCTTGGATTTTTTATTTTTTTAACTTTTTGTGGAATTAAAAGCTTTAAATGAACTAAGTATTTAACTAGTGCCTAGATAAATAATTTTAGTAGATTTATTTGAAAAAATTATGTTATGATAAGAATTATTAGTTTAATTGGAATATAACCATATTTAAATGGTGTATAAATATAATTTTAATTTTCAAATTTTTAGCTTTGGGTGAAGGGAATAGATGGGTCTAGAAAGTATATTGTATAGCTCTAAAATTACTAAGTTTATAGTATTATTTTATTTCATTTTTCTATAATATTTTACTTTTACGTATAAAATTTTAATAGAAATTATAATTTTTATATCGTTATAAATTTTTATGTGAAATTCTATTGAAAAAAATTATATCAACAAATTTTTATTTGTTTATTTATGTAATTTAATGCCCGCGTTCATATAGAGCCAGTTGGAGGAGAGGCTTGTTAACCAATATAAAAATTTTTATAAATAAAATTATCTTATATCATGGAAGTTCTGTTAAAATAAATTTTTAACATGTGACCAAAAATGTTAGCTTTCAAAATAATTTAACACACAGAGTTTCGCTGAACTTCAACATTACAAGGGATGTCTTACCTCTGCTTGATGATTCTCCAGCCAAACTAAAGACTCGGGATGACCGAGCAAACATAGCCAAAAATTAGGTTAGGCAGTCTTTTTCCATTATCTTGGGAAAGTTAACAGTAAACCGGTTCCCTTTAGAGATTAGATCTCTAATTTCTGAAATAAAGCTCTCTGATTGACTAAGACTGTCATAACTTATACCCATAGAGTTGCAAATTACAGCTGGAGTACCAACTTTGCCTTCTGAAGCGTTAAGTTGCATCCGCATTCCAAATTAAGCCTAGGAGCTCCAATCCTTCAGCCATAACAAACAATTCAAACTCTGGTTTTGACAGCGCAGAAGCAACTATCCTTGGCGGGACAATCAAAGAAATCAGTACAGCACTCATCCAGAATCGTATAAAGTAGATGGGAGTAGAATCACAATTGAAAGCACTCATTCAAATCTATTTCCTATTTGTAATGCACTGAAAATTAATATATTTAGTGTGGATAGACAAACAATGACAATTTTGGAGAACATCCTAAGATGTCTTTCATCATCAGGAAATGACACTTCTCTGGATTTTCCAAAATTTTAGAAAACAATAGAGCAACTACAAAGACAACAGGCCAGATACGGATTTTGATTGTCTAATCAGATTATGAGTAACTAATTGCTGTAAAATTACTTTGACAAAGAGCACAAATCGATCCAATGTATCCTTGAAGCTACCAAAATGCTTGTGATTTTGCAATGGATAGTAAGACCAAGGAAGCGTGCTCCTCCCCTTACAAATAAACTTCTTTCCTTTCGACCTTTATAGGTGAGCTAAACAATGCAGATAAACAATGTTTCAAATGAAATTAAATGGCAAATAGTGCATATTGAGACTTATGCGAAGATGAAATTTGGTCTAGGACAGTTGAGTAGAGCTCAAGCACGAAGTTGGTGATTACAAAAGCCCACTTTAGGGAAACCTGCATAGAAAATGAAAACTAGAAAATTTTCTCTGTTTGGGTTAATATACTGAAACTATAAACACAGGACATAGAAACAAGTATACCAATCTACTTTTTGTTTCTGCTTTCTAACCTTTCGGATCCAGCCATTCCTCCTTCCTTGTGCCCTATAATCGACGTTTCTACCCAATTCAACAGCTATAACAATCTCATGGGATCCAAAAACAGAGTGGGACTCATCATCGTCCAAAATAATCATAAAATCAGCCAACTAAATTCCCTTAATTTTCAAGATTTACAACTAACTAAACTAATAATATAGCTCATTAACTAACAACTTGATGACAGTCTAAATTACCACTAATCTTCTAGCTAGCACCTACTAATAACAGCTTTAATAAGCTCGTTTCTATTCAACTTGCCAGGTTTCACATAATAACTTCAACTGACTCCTTTTCCTTGCTTGATGACGTTACCTTCTTCTAGCTCGATGCAACTACTTCCTACAGTTTTCAATTTCTGCAATCCAGGTTGACCATTCACCCTCTCCTTGTCCTTAATGAAATAACAATCACCACAAAATTCAATTGTTAGGTTGTTATCGGAAATTAGCTTGGAAATGCTTATTAAATTTTTGGTTATATTTGGAACACAGAGAACATCTTTCAATAGAATTCTATGATGTTGTGAGGAATTTACGAAAGATTTAAGCAAAAGTACCATTGTACCAATATGAGTAATTGCCAAACCTTCACCATTTCCTATAATGAGCTTATCATTACCTCTGAAATCTTCATGCAGAACAAGATTCTGCATATCATTAGTTAAGTGATAAGTTGCACCACTTTCAATGCGCCAACCTTCATCAGCCATTCTTTCAGCATTTGCAGCATAAGCAACTTTTAACTCCTTGGTTGTTAATTTGTTTCTAGTAGACTTGTTGGTATTGCTGCTGAAAATTCTGATTTTGAGATGGTGGAGGCACATAGTCTCTTATAAATCGTTGAAAACATGCAGCAGCAACATATCCAGACTTGAAACAAATCTGGCAAATCGGTTTGCTGTCACCACGACCTCTATTATAAACCTTCCTCCCTGGATAACCCCTATCACCTTGAAATCCTTTAAAGTTTGGATTCCCTCTACCTTGACCAATATAGCCAGTATCTTGAAAAGCTTGTTGTCCTTGATTAAGAGTATAACCACCTTTATTCTCATTTTTCCTCTGATAATTCTTTGCCTGTGCATAATTTGCTACATAGTTTCCTTGATTCTCACTCATTAAAGCTGAGTTCTGTTGTTCCAGTCTACGTTCATGAGTTAAAAGCACGAAATAGGCATCATGTATGCTTACATTATCTCCTCTACTAGTGATGTGCACAGCAACTGAATTGGATTCAGCACCAAGGCCACCAAGAACATACAGAATAAAATCATCACTAGATACAGCAAGGTTATCAGCCAAGTTCTTCATCCTTACAAAGTGTTCCACAATCGATAATGATTCCTTCTTCATTGATTGAAGCTGAAACCTTAACTGAAGAATTTTGGCTTTTGATTGTGTACCAAATTGTTTTTCAAGTGCATTCCAGACTTCAAACAAGGAGTTATATGCTATCACCAAACTTAAGATAACTTCACTCATGGAGGAGAGGATCCAGCCAAGGAGAAGCTGATCTTGCCTTCACCAGACCACAAACTCTGGATTCTCAACTGGTTGATCTGAATCATCGCTTGGCAGAAAACAAGCAAGAGCTTTCTTTTCACCATTGATGAAATCTTCGAGTCCGTTACCTCTTATCGAAGGAAAGATAGATAGTTTAAACCACCCAGCTTGATTGGAGAAACAAACGAGAAAGATGAATTTGTTGAAGAACTTCCGTATGTTAAATTTGTGTTTACCATGTAATCTAACTCTGATACCAAATCAAGAATCAAGAAGTGTTTGGTTTCCAGGAAAATTTGATAGAAAATTTTAAGAAATTCTGTTCTGCATTTTTATTCTCGCGCTAATAAATAAATAATACAATACCTATTTATAAGTACAAAAAATACTAGTGAACTCTAACAAAATAATCATAAAATCAGCTAACTAAATTCCCTTAATTTATGGGATTTACAACTAACTTAACTACCACACAGCTCATTAACTAACAACTTGATAACAGTCTAAACTACACTAATCTTCCAGCTAGCACCTGCTAAGTAATCTCGTTTCTATTCAGCTTGCCTGGTTCAACATTATAACTTCAACTGACTCCTTTTCCTTGCTTGATAACATTCCCTTCTTCTAGCTCGATGCAACTGTTCCTGCAGTTTCAATTTCTGCAATCCAGGTTGACCATTTACCTTAACACAGCCAGTCATCTCTGTGTAAACCAACGTACATATTCCACTTATAAATCTGTTGGAAACTAATAATATATTTACATAAATTAATGTTAATTACCGTAAACTGACTATAAATGTCGTACCCATGTTCCCTAACACGCTGATAAGACAACCAATAACAAAAACAGAACACAAAACTGTAAATCTTCCGTCTCCGTTGTGCGCATGAGAATCTACGTACCTCAGGGAACTTCATTCGTTGACCATTCAATGCTTTGATAAGAACTTCCAGTTTTTGAACACTGGTAACATTACTTTCTTTTCTATATCAATATGGAATACATCTGCAAATTCAGACGTTCCCCCTTAAGCTAGCTAATGAAGAGAGAGCACGAAATTGCTGAAGCCCGCGTCAGAAGGTTGGGTTGATTATGTATCATACATGATCTCAAATGGAGTGGGAAGGAACTATTGAAAATTCTGGTTCACTGCATGCGACTGTGCTTGACAGACTAAAATCCAAAAACTGTAAATGGGTTGCAAAAAATTTTCGTGGAAAAAGTAATCATTACCAATCACCAATGGATTAAAAACTAGTTTAAACTCGACAAGATAAATGAAGAAAGTACTCGTCCAGCAATTTGGACACAATCTTTGTCGTGATCTCTCTGCAACTGCCTTCCAGTACGAGAAGCCACCTCCAAATTTCTGCAGAAAGCTGTAATTAAAGTTAAAACTGATGCAATTCACAAGGGGAATCTTTAGAATTCTGAGTTACGCAATCTATAGAATTCTGTGTTAGCAACAAGGGTAATCTTACTCGAGTAAAAGACTGAGAAACTTACAAAGCAGGACAAAAACTGTAAAATAATGGAACGTTGCTTTTAGTTTTCAGTGTAAAAACAACGAAGAAGGGTAGGAAACATGAAAGAAAGCGGGTATTTTGCTAAAATGACCACTTCTGTTTGGATTTTAAAAATAAAAATAATGACTATGAGCAACTTTAATGTATAAATAACCAAACTTATCATCGACTCAAAACGAATTAGCCTCAAAATGAAACGTAAACCAACACACACAAACACACAAATAAATAAAATAAAAGAGGGGGGGTGATTTAATTAAGCAACTTGATTACCACGATCGTTTTATATCGTATAAAATAGTGGAAGCTTTTCAGCACTTGTATTGTGCCACTTTTGTTTGATTAACATGTTCAATTGATGGATGTTAAGGAGACAAGTGAACTTTTCTTGTATTTTTCTTATATAAATAAAGTTTTGAAAAAACATTATTAATTATACCCTTAATTAATTGTAAAATCAATTTAGAATCTACTAATTATCTTATTATCAATTTACTTATTTTGAATTAATAGTAAGTGAATCTTAAATTAGTAAAAAGAATAAATTGACAATCATTTTTAATGTCAAATAATATTAATTTTTATCTTTTTGTTCACATATTTATAATTTTTAAATTTTAATTATTAATTTACTATAAAAAATTGATAATAAAAAAAGTGTAAAACTAAAATTCAAGAATGCGGCAATGAATTTCTTTGTTATGTTAAGTTGACAATATCAATTGCACAAACTAAATAATTCTAAATGTTTGTAGCTATAAGAGGATACATAATAACATTTGATGTTGTTTCAATGGTTTTGTGGTTTGAAAGCATAGTTTTGAGACTTGGGTTATTCTGGATTTAAGCTAGTAAAGAAGTTGGCTTAAAATGTCTTTAAGGGAGGAGAGTAACGGGTTTTGGGTAATTCGGTCTTTCAATTCTCCATTTGGTTAGGCTCGACCTTTTTGTTTATTTATTTTTTTGTTCATTTCTTTAAACACTGCCTAAAAATGGTCATTTTTCAAATTACCAGTTCCTCTTAAGTGTAGTAGTTCACTTTAATCCCCGTGAACTACAACAGGAAACAACTGTATAAAATTAATGAATGGGCCTTCTATTTTCCTTTCTCTTGTTCAATGCCTTTTTCAGGCTTCCTTCCAAACCCCAATATTAATATATTTATGATTAATACGAAAGAGGGATTGCTTTTTTAAGAACATTAAAAGCCATCAGTTTTTTTATATTATTATTAAAAATAAATAAAATAATTATAAACATATAATTTAATTCAATTACTTTGTATTTTTGACGATAATTAAGACAACTTTTTTTGGTGAAAAGGGGAATTAGTGAACGTGCCTTAACAACTATAAACAACTTTCTTCACACATTACAATGATTTTTACTTGTAATAATAATGTCATTATTTTATGTTACATTATGATAAGAGTGAGGTGTAATAAATTATAATTATAATTATAAAATGGGTTTTGTTAAGGATTAGTACACCAACAAGAACAACGACAAAACAAGTTCAGCTTTTGATTTGGTAATACAGAATCCAATGGACTTCCACAACAGTCAGCTTCTGTTTGTGTTGTTTTGTGGACACGCGTTCCTATTTCGTTGGATGTAGAATCCAATGGACTGGGATATTTACTTCTTTGAATCCACCTCGTGGCACATGCAATGCAACTACAAACAGTCTTTTATATATATAAATTGTTAAATTGACCAATTTTGTTGACCAAAATTAAGAGGCAACGCAGCCCTTCTCTCTCTCTCTTTATGCGGAGAAAGAACACTTCCATTATTTAGATTGTCAAAATCAGCAGTTCACCTAAGACGGCTCATGCCTTTGAACGTTGAAATAATTTTAAATCTTCTAAAATCTGACTAACGTCTGCCAAATTCAATGCTTTCTATTGTTATATAAACTTAGAATAATATATTATATGTCTTATATTATTATAAAAATTTTAAAAAAAAAGAATTTAAAAAATTATTATCATCACAATAATACATTATTAATATATATTTCAAGTATTAAGTACATGTTTAATATTATATATTTTTTATCGTATTATTGTAAATAAAAAAAGTTTATATAATTTTTTTTAAAAAAATATTTTATAGTTTATTAATATTTTTAAAATATTAATTTTTTAAAAGAATTACATTCTTTTTATTAAAAATTATATATAATAATTAATTTTTCTTTTTTTATGAAGCAACCAATAAAGCTTACAGTCAAAATTATTTACTAAAACATTTGATTCTAGTAAAATCCAACTGATTTCCATGAGTGCGGTTCCCTACTCACCCATTTCTACCAAATTTTATTTTACTTTATGCAATTTGACCATAAAACTCAAACTTCTCAATTTCCAAATGGTATGAAAATTCATATTATTATTTGGTCGTCTTCTGTTTACATAAACAATAATGTACAGCATGCCAATAATTTTATATTACTGTCACTTTCTCATATTTTTTTATTTTATAAAAATATAAGATATATAATAATAATAATACTTTATTATATTATCAATATCTACCAATGGACTTGTACGTATATATGTATGTAACATTGGTACTTCATGCTAATGTATATATTTAATACAAATATTTGTAATAATAAGCTATTAACTGTTAGAATATATCAATTTTAAATTTTAGGTTACAAATTTGAAGTTCAAAAAGTGTCAGAGATAAGTAACCCTAACATCAAAGCTCCATTTGGCATGCAGCAAAAATCAGTACAAAAAAGTAATCCTTTTGAAGTATAGAAGAGGTTGGCCGGCAACCATTTTTATGATTCTTATTCAAGCAATTGACCAAAGTCAAATTAATCATTCTATCGAAGGTAATATATATATATATATAGTATTTAAAAATAAAACTACTGCTTATTGGTATCGGTGAGTAATATATATATACATACATATATATATGTATGTATGTATATAGTATTTAAAAACAGAACTACTGACTATTGGTATCGGTGAACACGCTCCTGAAGATTGAACTATTATAATATGTTAACAAACAAAAAAGTTAGATGTGTTCTTCTTGACCCACCGCCTGCTCCCACCCAATAAAAAAACCGTGTCTTCATCATCATATAAATATTTCTTATTTATCGACTCTCTAACAACTTCCCGCAAACAGATAGGGGGCATGGAGCAGACGAAGATAATGTTGATGGTTAACGACATCAAGAAAGATGACGAGAGTGATTATCAGAACGATGAGGAAAATACGCACATGGGTTTGCCGATTCATAGCCAAGTTATGAAGATCAAGCGAGAGTTTGAGAAGGTTAGGCATCCATCACTGCAGAAACCTGTGATGAGAAGAGTGCTTTGTGGAATCAACAGGCAGCGCCGCCCACGTTCGCCGCTTGGGTTGGCTCAGAGACCTATTTCTGTTGCTATTAATAGAAACAACTACTGTGTATGATCTTGTCCACATGGGCATCTGTTTCCAGATTTTAGTTATAAATTTCTTTTCTCTCTCTCTTGGCTTGGTTACTGCTTCAGGTACACATGATTTTGAAATAGGATACAGAGAAAGTTTTTATGATGAAATCCATCTCCCTTTTTTTTTGTTTGCTTGCTGGGAAAAATTTTAAAGCCTCATCGTCCAGTTTCTTTCCTGTCGAGTTTTTCAAACTGAGATGCATACATCGCCATCCTCTTTGTGATGGCCATCTGATCAGAGCATATTAATTTTGGAAGTGATTCTAACTTTTCTTGTTTATGCAAGTAAAATATCACAAACAACATGGAACAATCTCCCTTTTTTTCCTCTTCTACTTGAAAATTGAATTGAATTATATTGGATAATCTTGTTGATTTGATCAAAACTAATATCAGAATTTTGATTTAATATGTGCTTATGTTTAACTCTTTTCATCTTTAAGTTTCTCTTTATAAATTCAGTAAATTATCAATTATTTTATCTTGGCAGACCATTTGTTTTAATCTTATTTGGATGAATACTAAAATTATATATAAACATAATGTAATATGCATTCTTAACAATGTTAAAATTAAAAAAATAATTTTTTAACAAATTTATATTTGATATTTCTCTTTAAATAACTAAAATTAATTTATATAATTAAAATATTGAGCTGTTTCATGATCTTTAATGAATAACTTCATTTTACAATATTCATTTTTAAACTCCTTGACAGAGCACAATGCATCTCTGCTAATCTTCATTTTCTCCAGGTTTATAATTTTTCAAACGTTTTGGCTACGAAAAAACTCATCTGCATGTAAACTTTTCACATAGTTTTGAGATCAATCTTGGACAAATTATTTCTCTCTCCCAGTCCACCAGCAAAACACGCCAAAATGCAATTTTTAATATTACTATTATTAATTCTTTTGGTAAATTGCCTAGTAATGTTGCAAAGACGAGTAGGGCTAACAGTTCAACTATAACAAATTCAATCTGAAAATTCATGACAAAGAGTTATCAACTTCTAGAAGGCCAGCCAAAATTCTATAGGTACATAATAATCATTCAACTGAAAGCAGCTCTAGTAATTGACTCTCCCGTTATCGCATATCATCACCCTAGAGTAGCGGCCGCCCCCTGTGACAGTAGTAATTTCACCCGCCTAGAGAGATTCCTCATTACATCTATGATCATAGACTTCTTATGGATTCTGAAAAGGATAGCCAAATCAGTAGAAGCTGAGCCTCCCTGCCTCAGGATAGACTCGTCTTCTATTATTTTCGTAGGAAAACGTTCTAGTGCAATCACACACAAGGCAGTCTTCTATTATTTTCCTAGGAAAACGTTCTAGTGCAATCACACACAAGGCAATAATCGTACCGAAGACAGCAACTTCCTTTGCAATTCCAAGGGAAGCTCCAGCCGATTGAGTGTTTTCGGATCATGCTTTTGTAGAGTTTCCAAGTCGGTTGCAAATAGAACTTGGAAGGCTGCAAACAAGCGCTCCACCGTTCAGGACCTCCTATGCTTACCTGTTTATGTAAAATAAGAAATAGACCGGTCAAAACAATGCAAGTTGGAAGTAAGGTAAAATATTTGACAGTCAAGGCAGGGTTTAGTAACACCCATGGCATTAAGAAGCTGCTGGCTTGCAAATGTAAGGCGGTGGCTTGCAAATTTTGACCAAGGCTAACTTCTTGTTGATAACAGATCAGGGCATTTACAGTTGCGGACTGAAAAACATTCTAACTTCAATCAAAAGATTGAGTCATTTCTCTTTTGCTAAACCAAATTTAACCCTAGATACTTGGGACAGAATTTGAGAAGGCACAAAAGAGAAACAAAGCTAGCCTTGTAGAAGAAATTCAAAATAAAATAATTAATTAACTCTAAGAACAAAGTCAAAACCTTGAAAATTGCAGCTTTTCCCACTAAATTCAGCGGGTATAAAATTTCTTTTTGCCACGCAGCTGGATAGGAGAAGTTTGGTGAAGAAACCCCAGCGGCCATACGCACCGCATGCACGAGTTCTTCATCATATTTGAGCTCAATGGTGTCGCATGGATTTGAAGGTATAGCAAATCCATAATCCAGCAAGAAAAGAACATTGCGCATAGGCCCCCTTAATTAAGAAGTAAAGCCTTAAATACAGCAACGGAAAGTGTGAAACTTATTTTTAAGTAAATGTTGGGAATTGAAGAATATAATAAAATATTACAGAACCAGCCTTTATTGGCAACTCAGTATTCCTGGCATCCTCTTCTGAACCATTTGGATTGAAGCTAGGGTTACACACATCATGGAGATTTCATACTGAATCCCATCTGCTGCCATTTTTCCATGCAAACGGAATGCCCAAGGTGAGACTGCTGCACCACCCATGCAAGAGATGAAGCACTTACTTCCCGGCCCTCAGAAGGATGATAATTTGGTTTCAAACTTTCAAGAACACATCCAAGCACTTCTCAAAGTCAAGAAGAAAACAGCATGTTTATTTAGCAGGCTTAAGAGATCGAAAATTAAAAAAATTTCTGGGAGCATAACCCAAGTCTTTTATGGTGACTTTAAAGCAAAAGAAACAAAATTAAAATACCTGGTAAAGCATAGGTGCATATTGCGAGTGCTTGATATCCACCCCTTGAAAGAAGATGGGTACCCTGTAAATTTCGGGAACATTGCTAATACAGAGCATTTATTTTAAATTCTAAACATAAAAGGATATAGTTGACAATCTGATTGTTGTTGTTGACAACGGGGAGTTGGTTCCTTGGCCACAGAGGTGGCAGGAAGGCAGCACAAATGAAATTTTTGATATGTTATGCTTGCTGTGTCATGCCTCAAGAAGGTTGTCTCTTGGTGGCCTAAGAAAGTAAGGGTAGGTAGTGGACTAAACTATTGGTAGTATGTATGCCATCACACTGATGGCTACGCCTATGTTTGATACTATTATCTTTCTACTTAATTTTAAAAGCACAATAATTAATACTAACTTTTAAGTGCAGAACACTCATTGCTTTACTTATATTTGAGCCCCTACAGCTGAGGCCACTATCCCTAACCAGAGAATGTAATCCTATAGGGAGAGGAGATTAGATGGAGAACATGGATCATAAAAAATTGAACGCATGTCCAAGTCTAATTTATACTTCATATATCTGCATTCACCGCTCATTCATACTGACCTATAAATAATTATTTGCAGCCATTACACAGAGAACAAACCTATGATCATGAAATGCAGCTTCTGTTGTCTCTCCTGTCAATGTTTAACCCAAACTGGATGAGAAATGGCTCCCGATGCAAATGGCTACCGGTGCAGGAAAGTGGATGGTGATTGTCAACCCTAATTTTGTTTAGGTCCATAAAGCCCAAACACCACATAGCCGACCCCAATATTAATTAAGGGCTAACAAGACCAGGTAAAGCCGTCCACCCTGTGCCGTATTTTCAAATGTAGAATCTGAGCATGCGAGAGATTATAATGAATCACACCTTCATTTCAATTTTGAATCAGACCAAATTAAAAATCCATGTCTCTCCGTCGTAATTTGAAATTGAGCTCACCGCATCCTAATTTTCTTGTTTTTATTGAAATAAAATTTAAGAATTTAAACAAAATTTATCTAGTTTTCATCAAATAGATTTGAGTGAGTAAGATCTCAAGTGGGGATGGATAAACCCACCAAACCAAGCTAAGTGATGTTCTCATTTCCACTTCGTTCACTCATAAAGATTCAGATTCATTCTGTAATTTGAATCCAATCTTTGATATCATTTATCATAAATAATAAAATTTTTCTTCCTATTGTACTATTATTGATTTTCGAGTAAGCTGTTATACTACCTTTCAGAGACACAATTTAAGAAGAATTTGGAATAACAAAATTAAATGCGAAGGTCTTGATCTAATTTTTAATTAATTAATGATAAATCCATTTGTTAATGATCAATCCTAATCAAACTTAAGTACTCTGAGAATCTTCGGAAACACATTAATCAAGTAATTAATCAACAAATCCTATAGTTAACTGAAGAAAATAGCCTACTAAACACATAATGTACATGCATATTAATCATTAAAATACTTCCACGAAAAGAAATAAAAATTCACGAATTTGGAAATATATACGGAAATAAAATTAGAAAATAATATTTTTAAAAAGTATTTAAAAAAAAAGAAGAAGAAGAAGACATTTTATGTGGGAACAGAGACAGAACAAGAACGTTGAAAACAGAAACAGAGAAAACATTACTTTTTTTTTCAAATTTAGACTGTAACCTGTCTTTCCACGGCATAAAATTCATACCTTGAACCCATCATCATCATAACCTTAAACTCTTCGAAATCAATTGTCCCATCGCCGTGGCAATCCACGCCGCTGATCATTTTCTTACACTCCGCAATCGTACATTCGTCCCCCAAACTCCTCAATTCTTCGTGCAATTCCTCCGCAGTAATGGATCCGTTCCCGTCAATGTCGTAAACTGAAAATGCATCTCTCAAATTCTCCATGATTTCCGCAGAATCAACCCCCTTCGTGCTCAGCACCACGAACTCGTTGAAATCGATGAACCCGTCACCGTCGGAGTCGATTTCTCTTATCATTATGTTCAGTTCTTCGTCGGTAGCATGGTGGCCGAGGCTGGCCATGATGGAACCCAACTCCGTCACCTTTGTGGTCGAATCTTTTAAACACCTCCTCCGGCTCATGCGCAGGGATTGGTAAATTATTTTTCCCCGTGGAGATACTAGCAGAATGCCGTGATCCACTCGGCGACGTCGCGGATAAGGACGACGAATTGGGTTTCTTTTTCCGATTGAAAATCGACCCAAAACCCATTTTCAGAAAAAAAAAGACTGAAAAAAAAGAAAACGACGAACAAAATACAGATTAAACAGAAAAATAAAAGAAGAAATCCAATGGGATAAGTGGGCGAGAAGATTGGATATACTGTAAGAGGAGAGTTGATATTGAATGAATTTGTAATCGATGAAAGAAAATCTGTGAGATTTGTTGGTATAATTGGCGGATGCGGAGAAAATTTAGGCGTGATTGCACCCACAACAACTGGAGAATGAGAAGGTTGGGAGCATGTTTTCCCATTTACAGTTAACACCAATCAATTTCGGACTTCTGTTCTCACTGACCGCTATCACGCTCCAAATAATTATTCAAAATTGGATAATAACATTTAAATCCTTTGGTTTTATTTTTTTCACTCATAGAAATAACATTTTTAATTTAAGTTAAATAGGTTCTAATTTAATTTCTATTTAAATTATTGAAATATTTAAAACATTTATAAGTAGTATCTAAAGAATATAATTTAACTTAAAAAAAATATTAATTTTAAAATATTTAAAATTAAAAAAATGTGTATTTACATATAAAATATTAAATTTTAATAAAAATATAGTTGAATTTTACCTATTAGTGTTACTTTGACCTTGTAATTTTACTTTTAAAATCAAACATTCTTTTAAAGTTAAAGCGAAATCCCCTCAATTTCAAAATAAAGTTTATATTTTACATATTTTAAACAGGTTTTAAAAAAAATGAGTTTTTTTGTCACAAAAGCATTTGAAATAGAGCCCAAAATCAGGCCTACAACACATCGGTCACCTCATGATCCCCTTCAGAAGTTCTAAGTCCACCCATTTTAAATGACATCTCCTACATATGTCAGTGTACACTCAAATTCTAGTGAAATCCAATAAATTCGATCTCAGTATCTTTCTGCATGGTCTGGCACTGATTAAAAACTCTAAATCTTATGCTATAAATCCATCCCGTGCAAACCCACCATTTATTTCATCAACTACTCCAACAACAATGGCTTCCAAAAGACGACATAACCGGAATCAGCAGGAGATGGGTCAGGCACGTTAAAAACGATCCTCCGCCCTCGGCAAAGACTGCAACAACCGGAAAGGAAGGCCAGAGGATAGACAGTCAGTCCTTGCTAGGGAGGAATATTCAATTTAAGCCGCCGAAGGATGTTTTCACGATGTAAGTTCACCGTAGCCAGCGTGCTTCTTTCTATTTGTTCGATGCTAACTGATCCAAATCCCAAGGACCCTCTAATGGCTGATGTTGCAAATGGGTATATGTATATATAATCGTGTTCAGTATGAAATTACTGGACGAGAGTGGACTCGCAAATATGTTTTGTAATAGTATTATCTATGTGTGTTTCAAGTATTATTACTGGTTATAATTGATAAATAAAAGGAGGTTGAAATAAGTGCTTCTTGGGAAGTTTTCAAGTGCTTTTGTATCTTTGTTTAATGGTAAGGAATTAATTTCCCTAGTGATTAATTTATGGGCATCCATAAATTAATTAGTTAAGCTAACTCAGTTTCAATAAATTCATCAGGCAATTTTGAGAGAACTGGTCACTAGTTCTTCCCCAGAATGCGATGTTACATTAAAGCTTTACAGCTTTGCATCACATTACAGGGTGCAAAAGTACCCATATATTTCTGATTTCTCACGCTGTAGTGCTGCTTCAAACCCTCGAGCAAGGGCAATCAAGAAAGCTGCAATACATCGCAAGCAGCATCCCATCAAAGAAAAGCCGTTATCATTAATGTTATTGGATTGCCTGATTCAAAATTTTAATCGGTCATTATCGAAGCATCTTTAAAATTTATTTGAACAGCTTGAATTAATAGATTAATCGCGAAGGATTGAAGTATACTTTTGATTGATAAATGGGTTTTTTATTTTGTGTTTTTATATGTCTTTTTTTAAATTAACATTATATAAATATGATAAAACAACAATCATTCCAAGTTCCAAATTTTACCGTATTTCACTCGGAAGATTCCGGATTCGGTCGGTAAGTAACTGAACTCACTAGCCGTCATCAGTAAGAAAAACAACAGTAATGTTTCCAAAATCCAATGGTAGAATCTTGTCGACAACTTCAGATCGTACATATACACAGAAAACCCGAAACAGTTTCTGTGTTGCTACAAAAAAACCGAAACATATATGCTGCTGCAGTCGCCCTGCGATTTTGTTCGGATTAAAAAAAAAGAATTTTGAACAGTCAACTCCTACACGGTGTTTGCTGTCAAAACCGTGTAGCCAGACCCCAATCGTTTAATGAAAATCAAATCTTCCGAGAAATTTGAAGGCCACTCGCTTAATCAATCAACTATCTATTAAAAATTCATATCCAAGAATAAACCAACAAGCAAACCTTTGTGTCAATCATCATCATAATTAGCTTTCTCTCCGTTGAGAAATAGAAGAAGCAAAGAAACACTACCCATTTCTCTGCTTCATTTGGGCATGCAGGGAAGACGAATTAGAGAGAGCACGAGTAAATTATGATGATGAACGATTCGAAATCTTTCAGGTTCATAACCCGTCAATCTTTCTTCTCAGCCATTCGATCTGGGGACCTTGAGGCCCTCAGAGATATTATTGATAAGTTGACGAAAGATGAGGCTCCTGACGAGTCTTCTTTGGTCTCTGATCTAGTGGCCATGCAGAATGATGCAGGCGAGACTGCTGTTTATATCGCTGCAAATAATAATTTGGAGGAGGTTTTCAGTTTCTTGCTTAGGTTTTGTGATGTTGACATTGTTAAAATCAGGTCCAAGTCCGATATGAATGCCTTCCATGTTGCTGCTAAAAAGGGCTACTTGGGTATGATTGCTGTTCTCTGACTTTTTGTTGATTTTAAGTTTTTCTGTGTTGTGTTTGATTTGACAATTTCTTTAGGGTTTGTGCGATGGAGTCATTTCTGTTGTTCTTGCATTTGAAGAAAATATTAAAATTTAGGGTGGTTTAGTTTATATGAGTAAATTAGTTAGATATCTGGAGTTGATAGTTGCATTTGCTGCTCCTGATTTGTAAGCTCTTTGTTATTTATGGATTGGATTAATTGGATGCAATTTGTTATGGACTTGAGTGCTAGGGAGTTGTTGATGGTTTTTAATTGTGGGAAAATTACTATACCTTGTTTATTATGATTGAATTAAAAACATGTAACCGAACCTTGAAATTCTGAGGCTATTTTGGAATTTAGGATCACTAAGCTGGTGTCAACCTTAAATCAACTGCAAAAGTTTTTACTATGCCTCTCCAATTCTGTACTTGGATATTTTCCCATTTTACAACTGTATTTATGTCATAGGGTGTCATGATCTTACACTTGAATACTGCTTCAGGTGGTTTCTCTAATTGCATGGTTAATCATTATATTGACATACTAATGGTAAATTCTTGCTTATTTATTATGGCAGAGATATTGAGAGGAGTAGACTGATAAACTGCATGGTTGCCCATGACTTTTCTGGGAGATTCTGCTTTTTGATGCAGAATGTATTGTGAATAGAAAATCCTGTATTCTCACATTCATCAGTTTACTTTTTTGTGCATGCATTATTTCCTTATCTTAAACGGTGAGGCTAGAAAATAGGAATCTGCTTAATATTTCAAGTCATTTCAAGTGACCCTTAGGCCTTAGAAATAAAATTAGCTCATTCAGGTTTCATGTTGAAAGAAATTTGTCTCTTTGCCTGCTTCCTGGATATTGCAGTGGCTAGTATACTTAAACAGAGGTTCACACGATAATAAATTCAAGAATTATGAGACCTTGGTCATTAAATTTCAGCTTCAGCTTTACAGAGTTCACTTTATAGGGTTCATATTTGAACATGTCACTTATGGGTGTGTCTTGCAACCTGTAATTCATCAATCAGAGCTTGGCAATCTTTGTAGCTTAATATTTCATTAACTGTTACATTGTTCAGGGATTGTGAAGGAACTCTTGAGAATTTGGCCCGAGCTTTGCAAGTCATACGACTCCTCAAGTACTAGCCCCCTTTATTCAGCAGCTGTGCAAGATCATTTGGACGTGGTGAATGCCATTTTGGATGCCGATGTCAGCTGCATGAGAATTGTTAGAAAAAATGGTAAAACTGCATTGCATACAGCTGCGAGGTATGGCCTCGTTAATGTAGTCAAAGCTCTTATAGATCGAGATCCAGAAATTGTCAGAATTAAGGATAAGAAAGGGCAAACCGCACTCCATATGGCTGTCAAGGGTCAGTGTCCTACTGTAGTGGAGGATATATTGTTTGCTGATCAGTTGATACTAAATGAAAGTGACAAGAAGGGTAATACAGCAGTGCATATAGCTACAAGGAAAAGTCGTCCACATGTATGTTTGATTGATGTTCTGTTTTCTCTTGAACTGCTAGTCAATAATTATTTTGCCCTTTCTTTTTTCATTTTTTTTGTATTTTTGGTCATGTTCAGTACTAACGACATGATGCTCACTTCTAGCAACAAGAGGGAAAAACTAACATTTCATAGCCCTTGACTGTTTACAAACTACCTACTTTCCTGGCAATTTTCTTGCAGCATTAGTAGTTCTGAAGGTTCCTAGAATCACAGCATGAAAATGAGAGAATTCCTTCTTGGTTGATCATTGTCTGCACATTCAATAATATATTGGCAACATAGACCAGAGAAAGTTACTGTTTAACTGTACTTGTTGCATGGTAAAAATTTGAAACCCTATTCAAAGTATTACTGATTGCATAAAATTAAGATTAATTTAAGAGCTATCACCTCACCGGAATTTAATAGCTTTTCTTCTTTGAGAGAATCTTTACTTTTGCTTGCGTTTCCAGTGCTGAAATTTTTTTTTCTTGACGATTCAGATAGTTGGCTTATTGCTAAGTTATACGTCCATTGATGTCAATGCCATTAATAATCAACGTGAAACTGCAATGGATCTGGCAGACAAACTTCAGTATGGAGAATCTACACTGGAAATTAAGGAAGCTCTTGCAGAGGCTGGTGCAAAGCATGCTAGGTTTGTTGGCCAGGTGGATGAAGCAATGGAACTTAAGAGGACTGTGAGTGACATTAAGCATGAAGTAAGTGCACAACTGATACAAAATGAAAAAACCAACAGACGAGTTTCTGGCATTGCCAAGGAACTAAGGAAACTTCACAGAGAAGCTGTTCAAAACACCACCAATTCTATCACAGTTGTTGCTGTCCTTTTTGCCTCAATAGCTTTCTTGGCTTTATTCAACTTGCCTGGGCAATACTTAATGGATGGACCAGAAGTAGGGGAGGCTAACATTGCTCACAAAGTAGGTTTCCGCGTGTTCTGCCTCTTAAATGCCACGTCTCTTTTTATATCTCTAGCAGTTGTGGTGGTTCAGATCACTTTGGTGGCCTGGGATACTGGTGCTCAAAAGCAAGTTGTATCAGTAGTGAACAAGCTAATGTGGGCTGCTTGCATGTGCACTTGTGGAGCATTTTTAGCAATAGCTTTTGTAGTTGCAGGAGAGGATCAGACGTGGATGGCCATCACCATAACCCTAATGGGTGCACCAATTCTTGTTGGGACACTTGCAAGTATGTGTTATTTTGTTTTCCGTCAACATTTTGGGATTTTTCGCAACTCTCAGAGACGCATTAGAAGGGCAAGCGGAAGCAAGTCATTCTCATGGTCTTACTCAGCAAATATATCAGATGTTGATGAGTATAACTCTGACATGGAGAAGATTTATGCTTTGTAAGCAATATCCAATTGCTAGAGGTCAGGAAAAGGACTGACTGGTACAGCTTCACAAATTCTTGCTTGACTTCTTGATGTTCTTCTGTATATGTAAAAGTTTGAACACAACAAACTATTAGGCAGGCGGTTTTGAACCTAAAAGGTTCTGTAAGAGGGACTAAGAAATGTTTTTCATATAATTGAATAACAGAAAAGAAGGACGGAATGTAAATTCGTGTACTAGTAATGATTAATTAGATGTGTAATGGGGGTCTAATGAGTAATATCCTACCACCAGTTGCTCGTGAATCTGTGTTTACTTGTCCCCACTAGCACATTCGATTTTCTAGAATATATCATTCTGCATATATGTTATATTGATTGCAATCGCACAATGATTCTTAAAATGTATCATTCTAAATATACGTGCTTGTTTTGTAGACTTCATTCGATTACCTTTTGAAGCTGGCAATACCGCTGCCAGGTAAGCAGATAATGATCTGATCCCAACTATTCTTGGTAGTTAGAAACAAAAAAAGATAAAAATTGCTCTCCTGGCTGATGAAACCCTTCTTCATGAGAAATTCAATCTGATTGAATTAATTAACTCAAAATAAATCTCTTAGCACAATAGAGGCTGCACTTGAAATTAGTTTTAAAAAGCATCGTTAAGCTTAAAAATTAACACATCTGCAAGTATTACAATGAACACAAAAGGGCTGTGGAAAGTTGACACATGAACAAATCAATAGATAAAAGATGCATAATTTGTCCAAGGTCAATGCGTACATGTACATGAATTAGTTGACTGCTTATTCTATATAATTGCTGCAACAGATGAACAGATTTAAAAGAAAATTTGAAAAAAAAACTGCATTTTCGAAATTAATTATATATCTCCCTCTAGCCCATATGGTTCCCAATAAAAAAATAACACAACCACACGGGCAGGTCCCAATTACAAAAGGCGAAAAAAAAAGAATAAGCTCAGGGAAAACCTAAGCTTCACCTTAATTCAAAACCCAATTTTCACCATCCCCAACCTCCACAGGTTCAAAACAAACAAACTACTAAGATATACAACTTTACAATTTATACCAGATCTCATTTGTCGCCAACACTTGGATGAATGAGATCAGCAGGCAACAACGCTACTAAAGTTGTAACTGCCCTGGACCCTTCCTGGATGATCTTGAAGAAGCTCTACTACTTGCATCTGATGGTGGTGTAGGTTGATTATGTTCTCGAGGTCTTTGCACATCCTGCATAATCCAGAAACTGATATAATCCTAAAATGTAACAAGGCAATCAGAGTATAAATTGGAATGCACACAACTGAAAAAAGAAACTACAAACAAAAGGAAAAACTACCAGAATTTCATTTTATATGATCACAGAATAGGAACTTCACAGCTTTTTCCAACCACTCTACAAAATGCTCAATTTTTGGTCTTTTCGTTTTTCTACAGTAATCTAGTAATTATCAGAGCGCACTACTGTTGATAAAGCTCAATAATAATAGCAATATTATCAGTAAGGAACTCAATTAACCTTTGATACTGAAGTGGAACTATTCCGCAACTGAGCTTGAGCTTTTGCATGCATACGATGCTGACGCTGCATCTGCTCAAATTGTTGCAGCCTCAAATCAAAGTTAATCCCACCGTGTGAACTGCCCATGTCTGAGTTTACATCTCCATCTTCAGAAAACAGTGATCCACTTGGCATGCCATATAGAATCTGAGAGTATGGGTTCCCAGAAGATGTTCGCTTGATTTGCTCCCCATTGAAGGAGTATGAAGGTACAGTCTTCAAACGGGTCCGCAATATCTTAAAGGCTGCACTTTGCTGCATCAAATAGCCATGTAAAAGGTTAAGCATGAAGCTAAGCCTAAGAACAAGTACAAGTCACCAAGGTGTAAATGATCACATCAACAAGGTGTTGATGTAGCAACATTTGCACTAATTACAAGGATATATAAGATATTAAATGCAGCAGCAAGATGGTGGAGACAGACCTGAGGAAGTAACATCAAAAGACCATACAAAGCTTTTAATAACCATGTACATCTTCCCGGTTCAAGAAGCTGCAAAGAATTGGTCAGTGACTACAAACGTCAGATAAAAAGTGATATACCAAATCAGAAACAATATAATGTAGGAAAAAAAAAGCTATCAGATGAATGTAACAACTAAGCACTCTGCACAGAACTAGCTGCTATAAAAATGTGATGAGAGAGCCGCAAAGCCCTATAAAAAATTTGCAGCATAAATAAAATGTCCAATATGGCATATATATACAGACATTAGTGTATAAGCAGCTTCAATCACATTGACCACGTGCTAAGGCTTCATTAAAGAAGAAAAAAGGGGACAACTATCTTCTCAATTAAGATAATATTTCCATCATGTGGCTTGGTCTATCAATACAGTTAGTTTCAGAAGATAAACCATCCACAGAATGCTTTCCATGGAAACTGCAATTCTACCTTCACATAAAGAGACAATTAAATAGATCACAACTGTAATTACATTCCTCAGCAACATGGAGATCTATTGAAAACTAAGGAACAATGAAAACTTTATGCTCTAGATATGACAAGCAGGAAATAACCTCGTACAGACCAAAAATCCATAACCAGGGAAGACACCCAAGAAAAAATTATACAATGTTGAAAAATCATAGATGCTAAATACAAAGGCATAAGCATCTGAGAATGCGACATTCTTGTATCTGTTAAAGCAGAACAATTCTTCAACCTATAACTCCAGATTAGATATGTCCATAAAATAAACCAATATTTAAATCATTGATAAGAGACCAGAAATGAAAAATTATTTCACCCCTTTACCGAATCACATTAAGACACCAGTAGGACCAAATAGTAGAGCAAATAAGAATTTCGTCTTCAACTTAAGCACCTGTAATCTAAGATAAGCAAAGATTGGAGTTTCCAGCAGGCGAATCAAATGATCCAGCTGGACCAAAAATTTGACATTAATATCTTCCTCCACCAGAGACTGAATCACAGCACTTGCATGATGGTATGCCTGCCAAACAAGAGTGCAACACCATCATGAAGATTCCATAAATCACCATTAAAATTTGAAGGGGTTTGGTAAAAAGAGAGTAACAAAAATCCAATGGACAGCCATAAGAAAGTTCTGAATTCTCACCTGAGCCAGTAAGCAAAGGCTTATAATAGCCATGGGTGAATGACACCACGAGGCATACAAAGAAACAAATAGGTCTTTTCCAGCAGGGTTAACAAGAGATTGTTTCAAAAGATCTCGCAGCTCATACAATTCAGAGGAAGTGAGCAAAATCAAATTTAAAGCCTGAAATGAAAGAATACATACAATACTGAGTTATAATTAAGTTATGAACAAAAACATTTACTTTAAGCAAACGGATGAACATAATGGCTTCAAAAAATTATTCTATGCAGTTGTCACAAGTATGAGCACTTTCAGATTTGTTCTGTTCCATAAATAAAAAATGCTCAAACAAACATAATTTTAGTGGCTAAATTCAATATTATAACTTTATTTAAATTGTCAAATAAAGGACAACCTGAACCAGAGTACAAGCAAAATCCAGATCTGCTTCTCCCTCAAGAATTGTGGAGAGTTCCCGGTAAACCCTTTCAGCATCTAAAAGTACACAAAGTCGGCGGATTATCAAAGCACCACGCCTAGGGAAAAAAGAGAATAATTTACAAAAGAAATCACAGTTACAATACATAGACAGTTAGCAAGCATACAACTTGCCAGCTAACCTACAAGGCCAGAAACAAGAAAAAAGGGACTCACTTCTCCAAAAGAGAATTGTCAACCCGGAAATTATGTACTAGGAAAACAACAAGCTGGCGAAAGTGTTGAAGATCTTTGGCAATGCATGCATGGACCTCAAGAACCAAGAGAACTACCTGAGGAAAACCCAAAGTTCCATTTTTAGAAGCAAAGAATGTGCAGAAGTTATGGAATGACAACCCCATAGCACATGAAAACTGGCAAAGAATCAGTAAGGATTGAAAGACAAAGCATTAAAGAAAAACCAAACCAACAGAAAATATTAGTCCAAAAAATTCATACATCAATGAAAACAATAACTAACAATTTTATTGTCCTGTCGATGCTGATTTTAAATAAGAACAAACATGTTAGCTGTTTCCTACATATATCTGCATGCATCTGAAACAACTGGAAACTAGGCTACGGCCCAAAATAGTTTTCTAGGAATTCTTCTTAGGCAGTACACATTTAATGGCCAAGTAACAAAAAGCCAAGGGTCAGACTTCCAACGATCTGCATTTTTCCACTTTTATGCAGAGAGGCCAAATGCCCAAATGTTGCAGTCCCCAATGTCTTAGCCTCTCTTGAAATACTCCACAGGAATTAAACCATGCAAATGCTTATCCCTTTTTTCCTTTCAATAATACCATTATCTTCCTGTAAAACTAACTGCACAGAAATTCGTATAATAACTTCAAACAAAAACTACAATATGTTGCCTTTCTACCCTAACAGCAAAGATCAATTATATGGTCCTTAAATCAATCCTTACCAAATGCCAAGTGAAAAGAAACAGTACAAATGGTGAAAGAAGACAATACAATGACAAGAAGAAGGTATAAGAACTTTGTTTCAAAATAATTAGTGTCAAACAATTGTAATAATAATGAAATAGGATTTGGGAAAATAAAGTAGAAAGATGAAAATGTACTTCAGGGAACAAATTTACCTCATCAGAAGGATCAGACAGTGCCTTTAGGAGGGTATCAAAAATCTCATTCAGGAGACATAATACCTGTGTCAGCAAGAATTGTAACTACGTGTGGTCCACAAAAAACATGACTGACACCCAGAGGCCAAAAGAGAAAATCACCAAATGAAGCCAAAAAGCTGCTATATGACAGCTGACAGGATGCATGCTGACAAAAAACAGAACCAAACAGAAGGCCAGAACAAAGTGCATAAATTGGATGTTGGCACCCTAACAAGAAAAATCAGAAACTGGGATGTTGGCATTCACTAAAATCTAAAGGGACATATCAGTTCATAGCAATAAAATGGCTGTAAAAGGTTCAGTTCAAAAAACAACTGGTGAAAGATGGAGGCAAAAAAGGAAAATAAGTAAAACATGCATCGAAACAGAGGTGCATATGATTCACCAACAGATGCCGAGTTACCTCAGCTCGATGTCTGTTTAAGAGGGTTGATATCCAGTGCAAGGCTTCAATACGTGTTGCCTCCCAGTCGCAAGATAGTTGCCTGAACATTCAAAAGGACCACCAGTGTAACAACTCTGATGATTTGTGGTTCAACGACAGAACCAAAGCAAGCAACTCCTGTAAGCACTTTCATATAGCTCTTCAAGTGTATGAAGTGCTACATATACCCCTAAAAGTGAAAACTACTAGTAACATTTTAAACCTAGCATTTTTCCAGGAAAGCAAAACTACACCTCCTTGCAATAGAGAGGATTGCCCCTACATCAAATCCTTCTGCTGGGTCAGCTTTGATTGCACGAAGCTCTTCATTGGTTTCACGAGCACCCTAATTCACAAACAAAGAAAAGGGAAAAATTCAGTTTGCAAGACGCTCGAAGGCCCTAGAAGTATTTCCTTTAAAATTCGTCAAAGATATATTAGCATATATTGTCTTACCACTCTGATCTTTTCTTCTTTATCAGAAATGCAGGGAAGAATGGCTCCCAGTATATCAGCATAGTAAGGAACAAGCTGGTCCCCCCCAAGTTTTACAAATTCATTTATCTGCTCCATCAAGAAATTAAAGAAATTTGATTATTAATGTCCAATAAAATTACAAATAAACATAGACTTGTCTCAAAATACATAAAAGCTGCCAGAATTCAATCTAACAATGTCTTAAATACAGTATAGTAATATTATAAAAAAAAATTTGAAAAATGAAAAGAATTGGCCAAAAGACTTGATTCAACTTTACCCAAGTGATCGCAGTTAACCGAGTAAACTCATCTGAAGAAGCTGCCCTCTGCACCAGTATTTCAGCCATGCGACCATAATCTACAGACTTCAAGAGTAGCACTGCTCGAGTCAGAAAATTACAAATGAACAAAAGAATTCTTTTTCATGACAGAAAATGTCAGGCAAATGATGGATTGGCAAATGATGGATTAGAAAGCTACTTTTTCTGTTTACAACAAAACTCAAAACAAAAACCGAAAAGTTCCTATCATTTGTAAAATGATGCAGAAAGAGAAATTAAACTTGGCACATGTATTTAATCAGGGAGCAGATATCACAACCAGAATTGTAAAGTCAGAAATTCAAAGTGAGCATTAGTCTTACTGGGGAATTCTTAATCTCTTGAAGAAACTCTGAAAGAGCTGAATCAGCTTGCTGTCTGATTTCATGACTGGAATCACTTAGCATATTAAATAAACCTGAAATTGTGAAGACTTTTTGAGTTGAAACTTAAATAACAGAACAGAACAACACTTAAAACAAAACAACAAAAGAAAGTTGTCAAATTTACAGATAGTGCATATTATTTACCATCAAGAAAATCAGGAAGAAAACCCAGCATATCAATATCTGGAACACTGTCCAACACAGTGATCCATCCAACCAAAAACTGCCGGACATAAGGACTTAAA
The DNA here is from genome assembly GCA_019650275.1 of Xylocarpus granatum. Classification (NCBI taxonomy): domain Eukaryota; kingdom Viridiplantae; phylum Streptophyta; class Magnoliopsida; order Sapindales; family Meliaceae; genus Xylocarpus; species Xylocarpus granatum. Next base: position 289,283 of record BNST01002960.1, read on the forward strand.
ACATTCATGCGCTCTCTCAACAGAGGTATAAATTCTTCAATGCTGCGGAGAAAAACACCAGGAAACAACAAAAGTTACATGACAAAAGCAGGTAGGAAATTCTTGTCCAAGTGTTTGCCTGTTTAAATACAAGAGTTTCCAGTCTGGAATCAGAACAGAAGATTGTGCACCTGAATTGATCACTTTCAGTGACAATGTCCTGTTTCACATAATAAAATCTGAGAGTTGATCCAACAAAAAAGGAATTCCTATCTTGAGATAATTATAATAAAAGAGGAAATACTAAGGAGAGTGAGAGTATGCACCTTTACAAGGCGATCTAAAAGATGTGCAGCACTTTGTACATTAGCATCAGAATCTGCCGAAAGCTTACATAATGCATCAAAAATCTGATTAAAGAAAATAATAAAATCTCCCCTTACAACCTGTGCAGCAGCAAAAGTAATAGATCAACCTCAGTATAAGTCTAGAAGAAAAATCCAATTGAATGAAAGTCAGTCAAACTACTCTCACCTTTGCAATGTTGTACAGAGCTTCACAGGCATAATAGCGAACTCTAATATCTGGGTCAGAAAAAGAATTAAGCACGGGTGGTACAATTTGCTGGAAGATTGTGTCAAAGAAAAAAAAGTGATGAGCATAACAGCGCAAAAATTGAAAAAAATCACCATATAAAAGAAACTGCTCAGCAATATTTTCAGATATAGAAGAGTACCACTGACATATATGAAAGCACAGTAGGAGATTAAATCAATCTAGTCCACATGTAAAGTGGTGCAATGAGTGGTTAATAGCATAAAAGAAGACTCCTCTTTCACATTGTACAAGAGACGAGACAATTTTTTTCCTGATCTAAGTGGTCATTACTGATACTTCATCGTGTCAACTAGTTTTGAATTGACAGCCACACCCCATCCTCCTTACCGCACCACCTCAACAAAGATGGAGAGGTAAATATTGTGCTGGTATACACTCATAAATTTCTCATATAACACCTAAGACAAACTAATAATCTCCTTTCACAAACATGTTTTAGACAAGTATGTCACTCACTAAGAATAACTCTTCCAACCAACAGTAATAACAAGGGCATTTCCAACTTAATTTCAGTTGAAATGGTGCTTTTTTTATATAAGAAGCTGAAGGGTGCCATTAGAAATGGTAAAACAAAACTAACTTTCGATCGCTTTGATGCTAAGGAAGGCGCATCCTAGTCTAATACACATCTAAAACAATCTAATGTACATGAAACATATCCTAAAGTGTGCAGGGGTAATCAAACTATTTTATGCTACTAGAGTCCTCAATGAAAATCTTCCAGCAATTATCAGTGAAGCAGGGTGTTCAAATTATTTTATGCATAACGAATTTAAAAGCCAAAGAAATTCCCCAGGCCAGAATAAAACAGATAAAGTATTAACCGCTAACTATGAACAATTATGAAACCTCAAAACTAGCACTCCTTTGCTGGAAACTTTAAGCAGTGATAAATATGACCCAGGAATTTCATCCAGCCACCACATGAAATTCAAAATATCATTTGTTATAGAAGAAGTAATTCTAAGAAGGAAAACAGCACCTCTTAGAAATGTTAATCACCCTAGAAATACCTACTATCAAGATAGATAGAAATATCTCCAATTAAGATTTGAATTACCATTTTGAAGTAAAGTCAAACAATATAATTGAACAATCACCTAAATATTTCATCAATCTACAAACAACAATCTAAACTGAAGATGAGCATAGTATACCTCAAGATGTTGTGCAGCTTCACTCGTCAACCCAACCGTAGCTGCAGCTAGCCCTATTAATCCTCCCTATAATTTAGGGAGAAAAGAAAATTATTCCATCACAAAAAAAATATAAATAAAAAAACAAACAAACAAAGATCTTCAATTCAACAAAACCAAACAATCAGAGACCTTCCGGTGATTGGCTTGCGGCGAGTAGGTGAACTCCTTGGTCAATAAATTGATCACCGCGGAAATCTTCTCATGGTCCCCCGACGCAGCTAACTGCTTCACTATGCCCTCAACCTACACAAACCCACAATCACACACATAAACAATCAACAAACAAGAAAATCCGACACATCAAATACGACGAGGAGTTCGAGATACAAACCTCGATTGCCGCATTCTTGCGCTTCTCGTAGAGCTTATCGGAGAGATTACGAAGCACCGCCGATGGAATCACCGAAAGTGCGTCGGCCATGTAAGTAACAACAAACCAAACCCTAATAATTCAATTCTTCTCTTTCACGTTATTGAACAAATCAACCCCGTTTTATAACAACTATTTCTTCTCCGACCACAAACATACATGCCTCTTCTTAAACTCCGTTTTCTCTTTTCCCCGTTTTGGAAAAATTGTCAGATCTGATAAAATGAGGAAATTCGAATCGAATCGAATCGGTGGCGTATTGTCATATTTTCATTTAAATTAAAATAAAATGTTACCTAATTCCTGACCCCCTATCCTTCAACGAGTCTTATTTTCCTTCGTTTTTTCTTGATTTCCCAAAAGGGACGCAGCTTTGTATAATTCCGTCCTAGAAATGTTGACAGGGTGATGGATCCGGGATGAAAGTACTGAAATGCCCCTGAGAGCTTTTTCCTGTTATATTTTGAGATTTTTAATTAAATGTAATTTTTATAATAACTAATATTTAAAATTTTAACATAAAATATTTACAATAATTTATTTAAAACTTAAAACTAACAATATAATATATTTAAAATATAAAAATTAAAATAATTAACGTATAAATTTATATAAAAATAAATTATTTTATAAAATAAAATTTTTATAAAAATTTTAATATATAAACAGACGATATAACAATGTTTATTGCTTAAAAATAAATAAAATTAATGAGAATAATAAATATTAAAAGTGAGACCTATAATTTTATGTAATGTAAATTTGAGTGTCAAAATTATAATTTAATGTTAGGGATTGAATATTTATCATAAATCTTATATTTATTGAGTAGTGGTCAAAGCCACCCTAAATTTGAAAATTAGAAATGTTGGCGACTAAAGGGGGATTCGATTTGCCCAAAAAAATTGGGGCAACAGAATTGAAATGGAAGTATATTTAGCAACCTATTCTGGTTTTGGATAAAGTATTTTCCATTAACGATTACAATATGGGACCGTTTAGATAAAGTTCGTTTTTGATTTTTGATTGTTTGGATAAGAGGGGCATGCCGTGATGCCGCAGCACCGCATACCTGTATTTTGTGAAGTCTCGGGTGGAGGTATTCAATAGAGCCGATGGGGCGAATCTGACCAAAACAATCTGTATCCCATCAATTCATTGCCTGGCGAATTGTAACTTTTTAATCCGATCCAATGCATGTACCTTCCAATTCAAGCCATAATAATAAGAAGAAGAAGAAGAAGTCAACTCAAATAAATTTTAATGATTTTTGATATAAATTAATTAAAATAATATAAAAATAACATTCACATAGTTTGTTTAAATTTTAAGCAAATGAAATGGTTTAAAATGAAACAATAACGATGATAAATATGGCAAGTAATAATAATTAAATTGTTTTCTAGGAATATCACTAAATTGTATTCTAACACGAATAAAGATAAGTATAATTCAAATAAAATTTTAAAAATTAAAAGGAAAGAACAACCAGATGCACCAAATTTAAAAAGGAAAAGAGATTAGAAATCTTTTGAGGTATAAGAAATTGAGGGTGACATGTTCAATGAATTTTATATCATAACGTTTTATCATATTTTATTAGATGAAAATGCAACTTTTAAGTAACATCTGAATCGATTTGAGCTAAAACAAAACAATTGTGACAACAACCTGTCTCTCCCTTCTACTATTTATTTGAGAAACGCCACTGGGACTATAACTAACCATTTAGCAATAGTAGACTTTGCATTGAAAAATAGGAGGCATTCTAGATTGGGTTTTTTTTAAAATAAATCTTCAGTGAGTGGCCATAAATACACCAAAGTTATGAATCATTGCTAAAATAACAGGACATACAGATGCTCACGTTTCTTGGCTGTCCGTAAACGGAGAAAAATAAGAGAAACAAGAACACTTGCTTCAGATGCATGGACTTTAGCATGCAAACGTCTGGGGATGACGAGCAACACCGTTTCTCAGGAAGGAGATGGAACTGGATACATTAGTAACCTTCAAAATGTCTTATCAGAAGCAGGCACAAAAAATTTCCAGTTGTTTTCATGCACAGGGCCAGGAATGAGACTTAAATCTCGTTCTAAACCACTGTAACTATTACATTTGAATTGCATAGTGTTACACTCGTTCTGAGCACGATGTTACAAAATGACCCTTCAGGATTGACCATGTAATATTTTTATTCGCAAACTCATGAAAATGATCAAAATCGATCGAAAGAAAAGGGACTCATTAGGGACTCTTCAAGTTCTCGAAATCCTCGGTAAACAGTCTCAGTCTGACTCTGTGGAAGGGGCAATCTCCGCACCTCTGTCACGTACCTATTACCCAAAATAAAGGAGAAAAAGATTAGCATCTTGGACTGAAAACATTATATATGTTTCCAACTAATGCCAATTCATGAATACAAGCAACAATTTGGTAACTTAGTTTAGATCAACACCACAAAACTGCCATAACAGTTGAAACATTTTTCAAGGAGAAACAAAAAAAGATGAAGTGAAAGATCATTGCCATAAAATCAGAATATCACACTAAAAGCACGCTATCCATTTAAGATATCCCACTTATCAGCTTCCTTGTTTTTCTTTTATTTTGCGCCGTTTCATTGATGTTGGCTATCAATTGCATGAGCTAACAATAATAGACTTGCACCCTTCATAATCTAAACCGCTCAAAATATATTGCATGCCTCATGAAACCCAAAAGGAACAAAGAGTGTGAAGAATTTGACCTGTTTGCTGCACTGGTGATCTTGTCTCGAATCCCTTGGTTAATGACTGTTGTTTGCTCTAGCGAAAATGTTCCACCTAATATTAAAGATGCACCAGTAGCACTTGTACCCATTCTCTTTGCAAATACAGAAAATGCCCACTCTCTAAGTACAAGAAGCACAGATCTAAGAAGGCGTAATCTCAGGTTTGGTGATGGCAAAATAGCTCCATTTGATAATAATTGTTCGTAAGTGTTCATTACAGGTTCTGCAGCTCCTTTACAAGCAGCCAGAAGGGCCCTTGCTACATCTTCATCTCCAATAGATTCAACACCTGAATCCACTCTCTCCTACAAGAAGATTTTTATTTTTGAAAAGAAAAGCAAAAAAGGTAATCATTAGAAAAAAAAATTGCACCAAAAACAAATTTACTTAAATTGTATCTGAAGCAATATTCTTAAAAACATGAACGTAATTTGGGCAATCTTTAGTTATATGCCAGTTTGCCACAAACAGAAATGAGATAAAGTTTCATTAAAGATGCAGAGAGTAAAATGTACCAGTGCAGCCTTCTCAAGGTGAAGACATAGAGTGTCCAGAGGTAAAACAGCTCCATCCCCAGGATATATATGGGAACCAACCCTCTTCAGTACAGAGCATGCTTCAGCAATGCCACCCCTTGAAAGAGCTTGATCCATAAGTCTAGCCCAGGTTTCTCTTACAATGCTACTATCAGCATCACCCGTATAGCTTGCAAAGTACAGCATTTCCAGACATATCTGAAAACAGCAACAAAAAGTAAAGAAATTCACGCCATGAAATGCAGAGTCAATAACATGTTTACAGCAGTTTAATAGTAGATTCTTTGGAAATAATAAAATTTAAAAAATCAATAAAGAAGACTTAGCAGGCATAGGTGGCCTGTTTGATCAGCCTCTCTATCATTCAAATTTCTACTATTTTTAAACCTCGAATTCACTTGACCCAATCAAAATTTAAGAAACATCTTAGGGATGCAAAATTTCGAGTAGGCAAATACATTCTTGATCAAAATATTGGGGTTGTACTATACTCTAACGTTGGAATTCCACACATTCACAGATCCTCTCAAAATCTTAGTGCCTTCCTATCACGCACAAGGCAGCAGAAGGAAGGAAAACACAGCTGTATGGCTAAATAAATTTCAAAGGACGTTGTTGAGCCTCTATCAAGATTATTCAAAATCCACCTAATATATTTTATACCATATTACTTCAAATGACAGCATGCCTAAGGAAACTTCTCTCCAAATGGAGCCTCCACAGCCATTTACCAAGTAAAACCATATCTCGTTCCTCGATTTGCCATTCTAAGATCACCTTTAATTCTAGATTTGGAAAATACACAACCAAGGAAAGACTTGAAAATGGAATCAATAGACCAGGAACAAACATGGGTCCAATCAGTTAAGGCAGAAATCATCCAACCACTGCTCCTTCAAATGCTTGAGCCAGCAAGTGAACTGTTAGACACTCTTCCAGAAGGAAAAAAAGGCAAGATAGAAAAACTCAAAATAATATGGACAAAACAATCAAACTTGGCAGAATAAAGAAAAGAAATCAAACAGAAGTTTAAATCTTCTTTCATCCTTAATTCACACAATTGGTATTATGATAAAACTTTAAAAGAAAATCAATCTTCAAGTAAGCCATCAGTTGGGTGAAGCTTAAGGGAAAAAGGACACATTACCATCTAACTTAAATGCTATAAGACGATCGTGTGATGATTGATTGAAGCGAGAATGGATAAAGAAACAATATGTACCTCCCAAAGTTCAAATGGAACTGCATACTCATTATATAGTTGAGTGATGCTCTTTAAATCCAAAGATAACTCTTTGACTTTTTCACGGGCAGTATTTGCATAATTGGCATTAGTTGTAGGATTGATACCAGTGGCTGATTCATTTTGAGGCGACTCGGACATGTCATTGTCAAGTGAAGCTTCCAACCTAGAAACTATAGCCTCCAGTTCTTCTTTGATTTTTATTTGAAACCGTAAGACAGCAAGTTTGCCTTCAAGCAAATCTAACAATCCATTGTCAAAAGCACTCCGGGTGGAACCCACCAGACTGTCACTGTTACTTGCGTTCTTGGCTTGTAAAACTGCATTACTTAGGTGTTGATGCCTGACAGTGCCAAGAAGAGAACAGCTATTAGACAAAAACCATGCTGGGTGGCACTGGAAATTTGAATAGTGCAATCCAGTAAACAACTACAAGCAACCTAGTGTTACTTCGGTTTAGTTGTTTATCTTGTCAAATTAACTTATATTGGGATTACAGAAAAGAAAAATCTGAGGCAAATTCAGCTATGATCATAACTGAGGTAGAGAGTCCATCCTCAAGACTAAACCGTAACAAATATGTCAACTCAATTTATGAAAATATTAGATGCATTAATTCATCGTCCAAGATAATGATACAAGCACTCAACTGATCAAATAAGGTCATTCCAGGTTAAATAAGGCCAGGGCAAAAACAACTGTTTTAGCAATTAAATCTCCTGATTCAACCTAACTTAATTTTTTATGGTTATATGCATAGTTGTCAAATTCTGTTGGATGGTTAAAACCAAGAATACTGTTCATCTTCAGGTTGATGCCAATTTGGCCTCACCCAAAGGAAGTTGCAATACTGAACCAAAAGAAGAAACTGCAGACCTCTGATCAAGGGTAGGAGTGTCTTTCACATCAGTAGATCTTCTTTCAGCAAGCCTTAGCAACACATGAGCAGCAAGTAAATGCTGTCGTTTCAAGACATAATATCGTGCCAACAGGTCAAAGTATTTGGTCTCATTAGATGGCATATGCGCTCCAGTTTGTCCCATAAAAGAAGCTGCTGATGTTATTCCAGAAACAGCGCGAACCTATGAGACAGAAAACAGAAAAATGAGAACAATCAATAGAAAGTTCAGCTAAAATGCATTTTTAACATTTCAAATACACAACCAACTTTAGGTGTGAAGCCTTTAGTGCAGAAAGTAATTGCAGTCACTTTTTCTTTCTTTTCTAAATAATAAAAAACCAGTCTAAATTTGAATTTCCTTTCGTCAAAAACAATATGATTTTATCAAGTTTTGTCTCGTTAAATAAAATCCAATGGAGGAAAATCCAAAATTGAAATAATGAAAACCTCTTGTATGGGTTCACGACCGCCACTTTGCAGAAAAGGCACCAAATCAGGACCTCCAAACTCCAACAGCTCATTTTCAAGGCCCAAATCAATCATGGTTCTATAAAGGTACCCATGAAATATTCTGTCCGGTGAATGGACACCAAGTTGAACAATCTGGCATATATATTTCTTCCGTGATGCCCGATCAAGGGCAGACCGTGGAGCAGCAGGCCTAATAGGAGACCCAAATTCTCTCTGCATAGAGTCACCTTTCAGTGATCGCAAAGCACTGGTTATTATCTCATAGCATCGTTCACGCTGAGCAAGTGCATATTCTCGAGTTGCTGCATCAATTTGATCATTGAAAGCATCACCTGCAGGGTCAAGAGCCTGTGCCTTTTGCAGAGGCAAGCGGACAACAGCTTCATAAAATCTGCAGAGACCAAAAGATGACAATATAATTCAGGCATACACAAGTTAAAGAGCAACAGCTCTAGCCTTGAATTTGATAAATAAATTTACCTTAAGTCCTCAAACCGTTTGCAAACAGTTCGTAGATCTGCAGATTCTGGGACTTTACTCAAGAAATTGAAGGCCTCTCTAGCAAGAGTTTCCTTCTCATCAGTATCTGAAGTTACAGCAGCCCTTTCAAGACATTCCACAGCTAAAAAGAACTTGTAATCAGATTCCTTGAAATAGCTTGGACATCCCTCTCGTAGTCTCCCACTAATATCATCAACAGTTCCCCTGCCATCAGGACCAGTATAATACTGGACAAATGGATGACAAAAATGACATCAGTTAAGTAAATCATTTGACATGGAGGATAGCAATGTCAGATGAAACCAAAACCAGCTGAAAACAGTTAGGGGGAGTGGAAGAACATTTGCGACTCTAAATAAAAGTAAACTCCTACAATGTGCGGCATAAACTTGCAATACCTCCATCAAAGAAGAAATAAGCCTTGTAGCATGGCGGTCACCCTCATCAGAACAAACTAGTTGACAAAATGTCAGCTGAACCAATTCCTGCCGTAAATTAGCATCAAACCCTTGAACCAAGCGTGTCACATGATGCTGAGAAACAAGCTGGAGCAAAAACAGAGCTTCGGCAGATCTACGAAGCAGCTGCCTGATACATTCCATTGCCCTCACCTATATCAATGAAGACCTGTAAGTAGCCAAAGGAAATGAAGAAAGAAAAGTACAAACACATGAATGCATCAGGATTTTTCATTGCACCTCCATTGCAGCCAATTCAGCAGGACTATATGGTAATCTCTGTCTTTTATTCGATGTCCCAACACCATTAGATTCAACATTCCGTGAATAAGCACCAAATAAGTTTCTAATCATACTCTGATCACCAGAACCTAATTCTGAACCAGTTCCATATAGAATAGAACCAGTCAAGTCCCCCATACCAGCTACACAGCTGTAAAGCCCCCTTCTCTGGTTCCTTCTACACCTTAAGAACTTCTCCAGAAAATGAATCTTGTTTTCAAGGACTTGCATGGCCCCTGAAGAAAGTCTACATACAACCACACCATTTTCAGACACAGCATTGCCCTTTGTGACCAACACAGGAAGTTCCCATAAGGGGAAAAAGCAACCTTGATGAGCACAAGCAGAGCCCATCATGTGCACCAGAAAATACCAGCTCAGCTTCTTGAACAACCTGCCCCATGCTGAATCCCCCTGCTGCTGTTCTAGTGTTTGCCAATGCATTACTACCTTCAAGTTGAGGCATTCCAACAAGTCTAGGGTCCTCAAAAGCTTCAGCAGCCTTCTCAGCAGTGACAGTGGTTATAAGATTTTCAGAATGAACAATTCTTGCAGCTAGCATCAAACACATTGCAGCTGCCTCACCAGCGCCAAAACGATTAAAAAAATCTTCTAAGATTGATCTGGGCGAATTGGACTCAAACAACCTTCTCAGAATATCAACAGGCCTGTTGAAGACTACTTCCATCATGCCCATAGTACTAAAAACAACAATTCTCCTCCTTGGCAGTATATGTTGGGTTGAAAGGTCGCCTCTAGCCCAAAGTTTTCCAGAAGCCTTTTCACAGGACTCCCCAAAGAATTCAAAACCACAAAATTCAAGTTCGGAGTATAGAGATTGAACAGTGGTAGCTGTGTCTGGTAAAGGTAAAACATCTGCCACGGAAAGCATCCGGCCTTCAACAGGTAAAGAAGTCACAGATTCCCGTAGTGCCCGAGAAATCCTAGCACTTGTCCCCAGACTACCAGCATGAGATGATTGTGAACTTGGGTCCTTGTTCACAATATGAAGCGAAGACATGGTTGGTGGTGATGAATCAGAGAGGACAAGTGTTCCAGCTGAATAATATGCAGTTTCAACTTTTAATGAGATATCCTCATTCTGATTTCTACCACCCAGAGATCTAGCTCCAAAGCCAAGCCCTCCGCCAACCCCTAAAGGTGGAGAAGGCCTAGTTGTTACAACTTTTATACAGCTTGGCCTGAGATGGTGATTGTTGAATCCACCCAAACCACCAACAGTGCCACTATTACCACTAGATGGAGAAGTGGACAGGTACATCCTTCTTCCATCTGACAAAACAGCAACAAGGTGCAGGCACTTCGATTCAAGAGTGGACAAAGGTGAAATACATACTACAGATGGCTTGGCTGATCGATAGGGGTCTCTTTGTCCAGTTGCTTGTCTACCTCCATAATGTGTATCCCTCTGAATGAACAGATTCCTTTCTTCAGCCACCTTCTTCAGAGGACCATCTCCATTTGGCCCAAGAATGAAAACCTGAAGTTTCGTCTCCTCAGTTCGTGCATACAAAATTTCTCTTTCATTATCAAAAACGATTTCAACAATGGGGTCAACAGCACCAAATTTAAATAAATTTGGTACAATCCACCTGGAAACCATCATGGAGTATTTTTTTAACATAGTGTAAAGAAGGTAATATTCATTTTACAGCATCTCACCAAAGATAATCAACCCCTTAAGTACAATTACACACGGAAATTAAAGGAAATTAGAAACCCAATATGCACACATTCACTATCTCAAACAACATTCAATCAAACCTCAAACTTCAAATATCTAATGCAATCTTGTGAATTTAAAGATGCTTAAATCAGCACCAAGAGAAAACAAGGGGTCATAAATGACATTTAAAACTGTAGCATCTCTCTTTATATAAAATACCTTGAAATGACATTTCCAACACCTGCAGTAAGGCAGACTTTACGGCAACGCTTATACCAGCCTGAACCAGTGGTGTACTGCAGTTCATAAATGTGCCCATCTCTGCCCGCTAGGAAAATACGCCCCTTATCGGTACATGTTATACAAGTCATGGTAACTCCATCTGACGGTACTGTATACTCTGGTAAAGGTTGGAGTGAAATCTCTGCATAAGGATCCGTACCATCACCTGCTCCTGCGCAGCACACTCCTACAAGAATCAACTAGAAAAAGAAAATAATAAAAATAGTAAATAAAAGAAATAGGATCATTTACAGTATAACTACAGTTAATTAGGAAGAAATAAAACCCAAACACACGTCAAAAAAAAATGATGTTTAATATGGGAAGACCTCAGTATAAAGGGTGATAATGATCCTCATGAGCCATGGCAAAAGTAAAATTAGGCAAAATCAAAATTCCCACAAGAAACAAGGATTTGAGGAAGAATAAAACCATGACCATAAGAAACTAAGAACCTTTTAGGGAAACAAAATTCTCAGAAAATATTTAATTATAACATTTATGTCTCTTGAATTAAGAAAAATTATGAGTTCAAATACATTACAGTAGCATTGAACTTACAAGGGGTGACTACATGTCCTCGTGTAAGTATGCATTTGGTCCGGTGCAATGGCATGTAAAAAAATCCTTGTTTCATTTGGCAAAGACAAGCCACTAACTTGTCCGCTCACCTCTAGCGATCAACATCAAACAGCATTACTTTATATCAACAATATAAATAGCATCCTTTATAATTGTAAATAATAACCAACTAATAGAGAGCACTATTTTTGGGAGCTTGCCCACGGTACAAATGCCTAACAAGTTTTTTCTTATATTCGTTCAACAGGACCATATCATATGCAAGAAGTATATCATCAACGTGAAATACGCAACTCAGCATACCAGAATATTTCACACAAGAAAAGTGGGAGGACATTGTCCTTCACACAAATAATTGCCCATAACAGGAATAATTTTAAATTACTAAAACAACAAAGAAACTTAAAAAGATAAATGTGTATGGGAATAACATCAATAGCATTACAATGCTATACAGTGCTAGCATGTTACAAGCATATAAGTGAACTTTTGTCAATTTTTACAAGCATAGATCATTTTCAAAAGAAAATAAAAAAGGCATGGGTGACTACCTCCACTGGCGTTGCTAAAATTATAAGGTACTGGATTGCTTCTACAAAAATTCCAGGCTTAGATTTGGCAAGACCAACAGCACAAATAACTTGTTCCTCCCCAGTGTATTCAGGACATTGACCATCCCTAATCATAAAGATAATGTTATCGACAAGCATGACCATGTAGGTATGGATTATATAGATTAACTTTCAGCAACTTAAGAAAAATAGACAAAAATATCAGAAGAAGAACAACTCTAGCAAGATGTGAACCAATATGTAGCACTTTCCTGCTAAGTATATTATTCATAACAAATTTTCAGAGCCATTAGCAGATCCATGAATGCATCATAAACAGGGAACCTGCAATAAAAGAATACACGAAATACCTCTCCAGTATGCAGATTCCAAAATTGAAACAATCAAAACAGTATTATTTCTTCTATAAACCAATATTTGTCTGTCCGCATGCCTACCACAAGCACGCACACACACACCCAGGAACTTAATTTAGATGAATTTAAAGCCTGCTTATCAAGATATTTCAGTCGATCAAATTAAGCAGGCATTATCACTATCTTCCCAGATCAAGCACAAAATAAATAAACAAGACATCAGCATGATGCATAGTCTCAAAAACACTCAAGTAATCTTACCACTTATCAAAACGCCAAAGAAACAAAGAATTATCTACTGACGCCCATGCCCTGCGTATCTCCGGAAATATTCCACATAAAGCATTTCCTTCACCGCCAGCTGCATTATACCTCTCAATGAGCACTGTAGGCAAGTCCCAGGTATCCACCACCTCAACTAAAGGAGGCCACTGCAATAAAATTATTAAAAAATGTCGCATTGAGCTGCTACCCCGTTAGTTTGTACGCAAGCTAGGAAAATGTTAACTTCATTTCAATTGTTGATAATTCATATTAAAGACTTGAAACACAAATTAACCGATCCATATTCAATAAGAGCTAACTGAAACTACCCAACTGCACTGCTCACGAGGACATTTTTTTGTTTTTTTGCTTCAATTTTCTCTACGAAGCAGACAAAATTCAAGAAAAGATCAAAGCAATCAGTCAAGCTTCTCGACAATGTACCTCCCTAGGCTGAGTCGTGTACGGGTGGCTGGCGTATCTAGAAGCTTCTAGAGCGTCTTCTACATCGAGCTGAGACGCAACTTCTCGTCCAATGCGGTCGCTCACAACGAGTCCCGCATTCGCCACGTCGCGCATCACAATCTCTTCCTCCCACGACATTCCGTTCGGTAAGTAAAACCCTAGAATCAAAAATCAGTGCCGGAAGATTTTTTGAATCTGTCTCCGGAACAAGAAAAAGGGAAATTCTAGGGTTTTACGGCAGTTTCTCGGGCAACCAAACAGGATAGAATTTGATTTTAGGATTGAGGGAAATTCAAATCGAGAAGAGGGAGCGAGAGAGAGCTTCTGAAGAGAGAGTAGCTAGCATAGTACATAGGGTTTTTAGGAGGGCTTTTGCCAGTGGCGGGCAAATTGAGCTCAATGTTTGAGGAGCGGTTCGGTAGAATAGTTTGAGGCAAATTACTCTTACAATTTTTATTTTTAAAAAAAAATTAAAATATGTATTTTTTATTTTTTTATTTTATAAAATAATAACAAAATAAAATAATTTCATTCTACAAGTAATTATTATTTTACAGAAAACAAATTATTCATTATAAAATAAAAAATATAAATAATATATAAATAATAAACTTATGAATTATTATTATTTAACTATTTTTATTTTTAAATAAAATATGTATTAAATTATAATTTTACACTACTCAATTATAAGTAATCACATCAATACCCGATTCTAAAACTTGCATCCATTGTTCTTTTACTTTCTTCGCTACTTCTTTTCCTGTTAAAACATCGATCAAGCTTTATCTGTCTGCTCATCCAATTGTTCCCCATGTCCTGAACCAGCTCCTTAAAAATTGTGCAAGTAGTAGTAATTGGCCAATCCAGTACAGCTATCCAAACATGCCAATAAAGTCTTAAGACACGTGTCTCACCTACATTTAACCCACTAATTTTGGCAATCGGCTGTCTGTTCAAGTTTGAACCAATTTACTAATTCTCTTCGATGTGCAGGGTTGGCAAAAATTCCTATGCCGATGCTATATATACCCCTATTGAGCCTGTGTGTCTTTGTATATATTGCATTAATTCTTTGCTTCATCGCATTCAAATTTATAAGCAAGCAGCGGAGAACATGATGAATTCGTTCATAGACATTAGATATTTCATCCCACCATCAAATCTCATCCTTCTTTTACTAACCTTATCAGCCTTAGTTAATGCTTCCGTCCAATTCGATCAATATCTCGTTCTAAAGCTTGCGTCCTTGTTTCTTTTACTTTCTCTGTTACTTCTTTTCTTGTTAACATGAATCAAGCTTCATCTGTTTGCTTATCCAGTTACCGTCGGAGCCGGATATTTCTCAGGTTCCTTGGCTTTGTCATTGCATGCTTCAATCTTTTTGCCGCCTTCTCTCTCCTGGTTTGCTTGCATCATTGTCATAATTACATGTCCATAGCATGGACTGCTGTGGGATTTGCTCAAGTGCTTTTCAACAAACAGGTTTGTTCTCTACCTAAAATTCATTCCCACTCTTGTTATCTGTTGAATCCTGCAACAAGCTCGTAACCCAGAAGCGCTCCTGGAATATTAATTTGCCGTTTGACTTCGTGGACATCGAAGGAACCCCATTCAGCATTTGCCCAGTTTGGAGTAAGATTTCTCAGTTGTGACAGATTGATGCCTTAGCTTATAGCTGCACCCTGTATTTGGCAATACCTGCTCTTTGCTTTTAATTTTGTTGTAACTTGAGATATAGAGATTGCAATTGTTTAGGCATTTTATATGTAAAACACAGTATATAATGTGTCTCCTGCTCCTGCAGTTCTAGTCATGTTCCCCAACAACTCAAGAATTGTCAGAAAGTGTGTTATGTTCTAGATCTCTAAACGATCACGGCAGAAAAAGAACTTTTTGTGAATTCTGCCAAGGATTTTATATAATACTGTGTTAATTTATTTATAAAGAATTTAAGGTATGTTTTCTTCTTGCTTCCTTTTCTTTTAACATCATTCAAGCTTCATCTCTCTGATCATCCAGCCACTGTCCAAGCCGGACATTTCTCAATTTCTTTGGCTTTGTCATTGCCGGCTTCAATCTTTTTGCAGCCTTCTCTCTTCTAGTTTACATAATTCATTATGATAGTGCTGGTAAATGATATTGTTCATCAGCTACATCAGTTCTATATCAGCGTCTAATGTAAGTTGAAAAAACAATAATCTACTCTCCCACCAAAAGACATCATCGCCAAATTTTATAGGAATTAGACGTCTATCAATTTAAAGAAAAAGTATGACACTATAAGTAAAAGATCCAAATAGGAAAAAATCAGTTCTCGAAACTCTCTGCGTGGTTATTATGTTGCCAAAATGATACTAAAATTATTCTTCAAATAAATAATAATAATAATAATTATTATTGTTATGTTACTGTTATTTTATCAATTTTACTAAATTATTCATTCTTGCCATTAGGACTATCCAAAGAAAACTTTACTTATTTAGGTATCAAAGGAGTTTTGTCTGAGTGTCCGAAACTCCAATGCATATTTATCTTGCAAGCATCTAACCGATCAAATAATTTATAAATTTCACACCAATAAATTTGATTTTTAAAAAATAATAAAGAATAAGTAAAAATAAATCACACATTTAATCGTAAAAAATAAATAATTACAAATTTATGTAATGGAATGCTACGAAATTTGTTTAATTACTTCTTTTAAAAATTTTAAGGAAAATAATTTTATTATATAAATATTATTGATATAGTGAAATAATTTAATAAATAAAATAATAAAAATATATTTATTAATAATTAAAAATTAATTAAAAAAATTTTATTATTTAATTAATATAATAAAAAATATTTATAATATTTTTTATTTATTATTAATAAATATATTTTATTTTTTATTAATTAAAATTTTTTATTATATTAATATAATAAAATTATCACTGCTATAACTTTTCTAAAATTTATTCACCCGCCTAAAGTGCATTACTACTCTGGTTCTCAGTTGAGCCAAGCCACAAGCAACACGGGAGCAGCGCACACTGCGCTGCCTCCTGGATTGAGAGCGTGTTGACAATGATGTGAAGGGAAACCCCATGCAGAATTTGCCTGGTTTGGAGTGTGATTTCGTAGATGTGAATATATGGCTTAGTTCACAGCCGACAGCTGGTAATAATTGCTGTTAGATTTTAATACCGTTTGTGGAAATTGTTGTACAATGTGTGTCTTGCAGCTCGAGCTGGTCTCTCAGCCGCTCAGGAACTGTCAAAGTGTGTTATTTTGTAGATTTAAAAGCCATGCAGAAAGGGAATTCTATAAATTCTGCTTAATATTTTATGTAATATATACTACTTTCTTTTTATTGTGCGTTGCAAATAAAATAGTATGTATCTGTGTTTTAAATTGTTATTTTTTTATTTAATTTTTAAAATATAAAATTTTAAAATAGATAATAATTTATCAAATTTTTTCTATAGGAGATAAACTTGTCTTATTAATATAATTTTATTACGATAAAAATTAAAATATTATATATATTTATATCTTTAAAGATATAATGTGATTTTAATATATTTTCAAATAAAAATATATCATAAATTGAAGTTAACCAATTTTAATATTTATTCATTGATAAGAATATTTTCTTAAAATTTTATAAAGTCGTATATAGATGTAAGTTTTATTAATTAATAAACAATATATTTTTAATAATAATTTAAATAGTAAAATAATTAAAATAATTTTTTATGTATATTATATATATATATATATTAATATTTCACATACTTCTTTTGAAGTTTAAAAAATTAATAAAGATACTCTTAAAAATAATTTAATTTCATAAATATATAAAATTTAATTATTAATTTTAACTAGATAATATCGTAAATTATTTGATTGTGTAAAATTAAAAAAATACTTGATTTGTTAAACATATATAACTTATATAATATGAACATGTATAAATTAATATTATAATTTTTTTTTATATTTATATCAAATTATTTAACTGTTATAAAATATTTTTATAATAATTAAAAAATTAAAATAAAAAATTTATAAATAGAATTAATTTAAATAATTATGAAAATAATTATACACAAATAAATAATTTATAATATAAAAATTATATATTTATTTTATATAAGTTTATATATATTTATTAAATAAAATAATTTATAATTTTATATAAACAAATAAATTTTTTGATCTTATTTTATTAAAATTAAAATACATAATTTATATATATTTATTAAATTAAATTAATTGTAAAAACTTTAAAAATAATTTTCAAGAGTATTTTTGTTAATTTTGTAGATTTTATAAAAAATATAAGAAATACTAATATCTAAAATACACACACAAAAATTATTTTTATAATTTATTATTTTAGTTATTATTAAAAAATATTATTTATTAATTTTTAAAAAATTTAATATGTTCAAATTTTAGAATTATTTAAAAATGACCCGTCCCACCTCCGCGTTTCCATTTATCCACTGCCAGAGACGGTACCGAATCCATTTGGTTCAACGGAGAGAAAGCGCGGTAGCAAGAGAACGGCGTACAAAAAGCAAGAGTGGGGTTATTTTTCTTTCAATACTCGCTAATAAAAAGCCAGATGAGTGAACCCATTTTTCCTTGAACACCAGCCAATAAAAAGACGGAGTGTCCAAGGATATATATATATATATATATCCTTATCCTTTTGTAATAATATTCTTATCCTTTTAAAATTAAATATAAATTTTAAAAATTTATTTTATAAAAAAAATTATAATTAAAAGTTAAAATATATATTTTTTATTATTATTTGAATTGTTTAAAAAGAAAAAATTTGAATAAGTGATAAATATAAAAAAAAACAAAAAAATTAAAGTGTAGCTGTGTTTGCGGGTTAAAATTAAGTTTTTAGGATAAAAGGGAATTATGTTGTTGGAATTGGTTTCTGCTTGCTTTTCGGTTCCATGCATGCTTGTCACTTCCTCCTCTTGACTTCTTTTTCCTACATGGGCATATACATCGCTTTCCACGAGTCCTTGTGTGCATATGGATCGCTTTCTCACGGCCACTTTATTAGCATCACACTATCGCAGCATGAATTTCTACGTCGATTTGAGGTATTTGTTCCCACCTTTAATGCTTCCACCCATTTCGATCCTCTTCTGTTAACTTCTTCTCATCAAGGCCGCGACTTATCTGTTAATGCTTCCACCCATTCGATCAATACACCTTTATAAAACTTGCATCTCTTTTCCTTTCTTGGTTACTTCTTTTCCTGTTAACATCAACCAAGCTTCATCTCTCTGCTCATCCAATTATTCTTACAAAAATACTTAATTTGTTAAACATATATAAACTTATATAATATGAATATATATATAAATTAATATTATAAATTTTTTATTATATAAAATAAAAATTTAAAAATTTATAATAAAAATATTTTTATAATTATTAAAAAATTAAATAAAAAATTTATAAAAAGAATTAAATTTAAATAATTATAAAAATATTTATAAGAAACTAAAAATAAATTATACACAAATAAATAATTTATAATATAAAATTATATATTATATTTTATAAAGTTTTTATATATTTATTAAATAAAATAGTTTTAATTTTTACATAAATAAATAATTTTTGATATTATTTTTATCAAAATTAACACATAATAAAATTATATATAATATAAATTAAATTAAATTGATTATGAAAATTTTAAAAAATAATTTTTAAGAGTATTTTTGTTAATTTTGTGAATTTTATAAAAAAATAATAAAATATAATATCTAAAATATACAATAAAATTATTTTTATAATTTTATTAAAATATATTATTTATTAATTTAAAAAAAATTATTTTCAAATTTTAGAATTATTTGAAAATGACGGCCCCGGCCCGGCGCTTAATTTGATCAATGAGAGATACGGTATTTAAGCTACGAACCCAAAATACACCCAATTCCACTCGCCAATGGAAAAAAGCAACCCTGGGGCAAACAACAAAAAGGCGTGACCTCACCGATTTGAACACCCATGGATAAAAAAGCCGAAGCCAGAGTTGGACGGTTTTTCTTTGAGCACTCCAAAAAAAAGTCTAGATGAAGGCACCTCATTTTTTCTTGAATACCAGTCCGTAAAAACGACGGAGTGGGATACTATTAGCCTCTTTCTAATTGGGTGTTCAGTTCTCCCGTCATTGACTCCTTGTGCAACTTCATTCATTTTTCCCTGATGGGGTCCCGCTTATTATTTTAGTTATTATTAAAAGATATTATTTATTAAATTTTAAAAAAATTTATATTTTCACATTTTAGAATTATTTAAAAATGACGGCCCCCCGCCCCAGCCTTTACAATTGACCGATGAGAAATACGGTATTAACCCACGAACTCAAAATACACACCAATTCCACTCGTCAGTGGGAAGAAAGCAACCCCGGCGGAAGCCAGAAAAAGCCCGAGGAAGAGTGGATGGATAAAAGCCAGAGGGACTAGCGGACAAACCTACAATAAAAAGATTTGTCCCCTTTCTAACGATGCTCAGTTTCTCACCAACTCCTTGGCCTGTGGGTCCAACTGCTTGAGGGCATTTCGGGTCCAACTACTTGAAAGTCGGCTCCTGCTTAATTTTTCTGAGTCTCTTGGTCCGCGTGTGCATATATATCTTCAACTTCACAGCCAAATTTATTAGCAAGGGAAGCAATTTTAATCAATATTGCAGCAGACAACATTATGAATTTCTACGTCGATTTGAGGTATTTGTGCCCACCTTTAATAAATCTCATTCTTCTCCTGCTAACATCTCATGGAGGTGGCGCCTTATCTGTCTTTGTTAATGCTACCACCCAATTCGATCAATATCCCATTCTAAAACTTGCATCCGTTGTTCTTTTACTTTCTTGGTTACTTCTTTTCCTGTTAACATCAACCAAGCTTCATCTCTCTGCTCATCCAATTACTATCCGAACCGGATATTTCTCATGTCCTTTGGCCCTGTCATTGCTTGCTTCAATATTTTTGCAGCCTCCACTCTTCTGGTTTGCTTATTTCGTTGTCATAGTTACATGTCCATGGCATGGGATGCTGTGGGATTTGCTTAAGTGCTTTTTCAACAGAATTGTTCTCCGCCTAAAATCGATGCCTCCTCTGCGTATCAGTTGCGCCCAGCAACAAGCTCATAACCCAGAAACACCACATCCTCCTGAAATATTTGCTGTTGACTTTGTAGATATTGAAGAAAACCCCATGGAGGATTGGCCAAGTTTGGAATAACACTTTCTAGTAGTGAATTGTGATCGACAGCTTAGCTTTCAGCCAACATTTTGTGGTACTTTTGATTTTAATTCTGTTGTAACTTGAGATGTGGGGATTGCAATTCATTTCAAACATTTTATAGTATAACGTTAATTATGGCCCCATTAAACACAGGAACTGTAAGAGAGCTTGTTCTGCTCTAGATCTCTAAGCACTGGAGGCAGAAAGTGAAATTTCTGTATTCTGCTTGGGATGTTTAGCAATAAAGAATTGTACTGTTGTTCAACTTTGAAATATTTCTGTCAGTGTTAGTTATAAAGGGCATATCTGGGAACCTCTTCACACCGCCAGAATACGGAAGTTTAGTTTCAGGGCAAGTGACTATGATGGTGCATAATAAATCTATCTTTTATTTGCGGATGACATAGTAATTCTCTTTTAATTTTATTTTGGAGTTAATATTTTAAATTTATTGAGACATAAATATAAAAGATAATGAAAATTAAGATTTTTATTTTTATTTTATTTTTAAATCTTTTAATAAATAAAATTTAATTAAAACATTACAAAAAACAAAACCTTAATTCTGGTCTCCATCCGTCCGTCGTGGTTCATTTAATTACTATTTTTATTTACAATAATAATAGATGGTCTGCGCACGCAAACTTTTACCTTCCGCCAAAACGCACAAATTACTCTTCTCTGTTTTTCAGTACGACGCCGTTTCTTTGCACTGACACAGCTCACAAAACCGAAGGCAATTCGAATTGTTTCATTTCCACTGTCACTCTCTCTCCGGTTACTCTTCCGCCGCCTTCAACGCCGTTGAGTCCTCCAATCTCGTCTCTTGGAAATCCGTACTCTCTCTTTCCCTTTTCCTTTTTTTTGTTTCTTTGCTGGGAAAATTGAAGAACATTTATAATTTAACTATTAAATATGTCAAATTTCAGTTCAGTATGGTTTTTTTCCAGTGTCGTTTACTTTAGCACTCAAATGAAAATTCCACTGTTCACGTTGTCGCTAAATGTTCTAAGCAAGATCGATCAATTACATATAACCCAATACACATAAATTTTTGCCTATATACGTATAATTTATATTTTGATGACAGACAGGCAGGCTTCATCAAACCCTGGCGGGATGCATACAGAAAAGCAGCGAGACTCTGCACTCCGGAAACCGGTGAAATTGCGGCCGGAGTATGCTGGGGTAGGAAGGTATTTTGAGTTTCGATCCAAGTTGATACCTGCATCCGTTGATTTTGCCAAAGAGTCTCCCTTGTGTACCACGCTTTGTAAAGGTGGAGTTAGTTTTCGCACTGTTGAGCATTTGCTCTCAGCTTTGGAGGCAAAGGGTGTTGATAACTGCAAGATTGAGATTAGGAATTTGGACAATGACGATCACGAGACAGAGGTTGGTTTTACGAATTTTGTTCTTAGACTTGCAAATTGTAAGATAAATCTAAACATGAACTGGTAAAATATATAAAATCTTTTGCGTTGTGAACTGGGAGTATTTTATGCAAGCATTTCATTTTTTCTTGTCATGGTATGAATGACTATGCATGTTTGATTTTTTGAATGGTTTTCTGAATTGAAAACTCTCATCTCAAACTTTTTCATAAAGAAGGGAACTTTTTTCAGTTTCCTGTTAAGTAGAGGTTTTCTGGCTAGCTATCTTCATCCTGGACTAGATTTCTTTCGGTTCATACAATTTCAATTATAGGTTCTACAGAGGACAGGAAGATCCTTTCCATTCTATCTAGACCGTGGAGAGTGGATTTGTTGGATGAAATAGTATTTTAATATAAAATAACTGAAGATTATCATTCTCCATAGGGAATTTTTAGGAGTTTAATGAAGGCAAATGGTTAATTATGCTTCCATGTAATATGGGGCGATTGATAACCCCGCAACGACCAAAAAAAATGGCCAAGC